>JAODKN010000001.1:43005127-43024712 GCA_026774425.1 Petrocephalus zakoni | reverse complement strand
CCCCCCCCCCCCCCCCCCCCCCCCCCCCCCCCCCCCCCCCCCCCCCCCCCCCCCCCCCCCCCCCCCTCTGCAATCAGATAGACCTCACCGTCAGTGCTGGCGTGGTGCAGGCGCTTTGGAAACACGCAGAGGGACGATTTACTCGTGCATCACTCGCCGTCTCACAGTGGACATACACAGCATTGGGAAAAACATGCCTTGGTGGAGTCGGCTCCTTTAGTACTCAGATACTCTCAGAAAACTTCAGATCTGGATCAAACAGTTCCTTAGGCTTTAAAAATATACATGTGAACAAGCAGTACTGCTAACGTCTTGCCTTTTTGTCTATATCATCCCTTGGACTGCTGGACCAAGACAACATCTTCTTGGCTGGTACTCAGCTCACACTATAGTACATTTTGTTCTGAGCTGACGTGTAGGTTGTGGACAAAATTGTCCTTCCAGTGCCCCCTTGTGGTCATTTCATTATTGTACAATTTATTTCTCTGTATTGCTACACAGAATGCAGTGTCCATCCTGACAAATCTACCTTGTGATGACAGACCACAAACTGAACGGAATGCTGGGCTGATGAACATAAGACAGTGTGGTTGAGATATAAACTATGTAAGTTTAATGGGGGAGGGGGGTGGTGGTGTAACAAAATCTGCAGATACCCAGGCAAGGGACACAAGCCTTTATTATAGGCCTGTCAACTACAGCACAGCCAACACTACTCAAAATCAGGAGGAGAAAAAAAGAATAATAAAAAAAACAGACGGGACCCAGGGAAGGAAACCGATCAAAAAAAAAAATGATACCACAGGTTTGCAAGGACATGATATGATCTTGACCTGATAGACATTACAATCACCAGTCGCTAGTCATACATAAAGTAAATTAAATAGTTCAAATTTAAAAAGTACCACAAAACAATAAAAAAGATCTTTGTTATAAACTTGGACAAATACACTCATCCAAGTTGAAGTACAATTTAAAGTAAGTACTTATGGGAGTTGATTTCAGTCTCCAGTGTTTCCCCAGTAGGATGGGGAGTATTGGTTACTATAAATACTCCCATGTCAACAGCAGCAGTGTATTGCCACCTAGTGGCCAAAAGATAGCAGGAAATTTCAAAAACTCATACAAGTTAATGAGCCGAAGGAGTCGTATTTGGTAATACAGAGATGGGATTCCTTTAAACTTGCAGCTGGGATTCGTGTCCATCGGACATGTCGGTACACAAGCGGCAAGGCACATGTCTGACTCAGACAAGCTTAGCTGCGGATTCTGAAGCGTTTTAACTCTGAGATCAAAGAGCTTTAAACGATTTCGCCAGAAAATGCAGAAGGCGATAAAAGGCTAGTAGGAGAGATTTCAACGGGAGTTTTCATAGTCTTGAAACCACAGAAAAAAAGCACACACAAAGAAACAGTGATCAAATTAACAGATGAACGTCAGATTAAAAAAGACAATCAATGACGGAGCCAAGGACCAAAACAGAAATGGGGCTGGTTTTAGAGGAAGACATAATTCAAATTGACATAATTTGTGACTGGGGTCACAACTTCATATAATGTTACCATGTAACAATTCTGCGACTCCTCTTCCTACCAACCAAACATCTTACAATCACACCAGAAACAAGGCAAAACCATCCAATAAAATAAAAGTATGCTGCCTGCCACGGTTACCCACATCACCCCCCAGGGAAAACCCCCCCCTACATGTCATCGCCGACACTGCACTCTGACAAAGAGCGTTCCCTCTTCTCTCTGGCCGTGATGAAGTTCAGCAGGTCGACGGCAGTCACCACCCCGAAAACCATCTGCCTCAGGCAAGGAGAGCCATCCGTCAGATCTGTAACAAGTCAGACAGGTTAGGCTAGGGGCGGGGGACAGAGTCACATGGCAGGAAGACAAAGGAAGCCACAGAGAAGAGAAACGGCTCTCTCAACATCCTGAGCAGATCTGACTTCCACCTTGTGCAGGAGAGTCAGGTGACAGGAGAGCCACAACTGCAGAGAGTTTGGTGCAACCTTCACCAAACATTGACTCCAGTCGATGTGATTAGACGTCCCACTGATTTAAGCTGACCACTAGAGGGCAAAAAATGATCAATTTATAACTGTCCAAGCAGAGAGCTTCCAAAATGAAAAGGAGAAAAAAACTCCAGCTTAGACCAAGTTAAAGTTGTCATTGTTGGGATTAGGGTTTTTAAACACAGGAATTAATGGACAGGGCCGACAGAGATATGAGTACAAGCGCTTGTGTGTGCGTTGTGTATGTGGCTTGTGTATATATTACACTGCAGGAACCAAATGTCCCCACGATGTGATAAAAACCTATTATTTTGTGGGGATGTTGTGGGGACCACCTTTTCAGTCCCCACATGGGGAAACTCGATTTTTATAAAAATTTGTGACTGCAATCGAAAAAACTAAAAATGCCAAAAGTCTTGTATTTTGTTTGGTTACTAATGGTTAAGGTTAGGGCTGGGTATGGGGTTAAGAATGTCGTGATTGGGATTAGGGTTTTTCCCATGGAAATGAATGAATGTATTCCTCTCTTATTGAGGACCAAACGTGTATATGTCCACATTTAAAAAAATAGGATGGACGGGTCAGAAAAGAATCAGAAGACACTGAAGAGGTCAGGGTATCATTTTTGAAATCCACTGTCCCTTGGAATTAAAGCTACTGTCCCAGTGATCACAGTGCCTGAACACCCCAGTAAAGTAAAAGACCAAGTCATGTGACCTACGGGGACAGCAGGAGGGGCATTTACCTGGGGGGGCACCAGGTGATAATTTAGAACATTCTTTTGGTCTCTGGGGGACCATCTCTGGGTAGGCACTGTGGCAGACCTGGTGATCACCTGGTAGACAGGAGAGAATTTTGGGGGGGAGCTTGGGGGCCGCTCACCCTCTACCTGAGGGCAGTTTGCAGAAGCAACCAGACAGTGAGCAGGAAGCGACTGCCGCTGTTGTGTGAAAGAGGAAGGCCAGCAGAGGGCCAAGAGAACTCACACTGGATCTGCTCATGTACCACCAGAGCAAAGTGGTCAGTCTCCAGGATCCTGGACAGCTTCCCCAGGTTGTCAATCAGGCGGATCTGTTGGCGAGACCATCTCAGTGAGAATCTGTACCGACTCATTAACACACACACACGTGCGCACACACACCTCACCTGTTTAAACTGCTTGTAAAGAACCTTGCTCACAGGGTCAGCGGCCTTCACTTTCCCAGCCAGCACAGAGGACAGCATGTTGCCCAGGGTGACCATTCCCAGGATAGTCCTGTGGGGAGAGAGGAGCAGGATCCCAGCAGTGAGGCACAGCACCTATATGGGAATTTAGCCCTCTTCCTGACTTCAGGCTGACCACTGGCCCTTTGCCTGGGTCTCCACAGTGACACTGACCCAGACTCATCCACAACAGGAGCCTGATCAAAGGCCTTCTCCTTCAGGATACGGATGGTGTTCTGGCAGGTCACGGTGGGCAGCACTGTCAGCGGGGCAGACAGATTCAAACACTGCACCTTCTGATTCCACCACCTAAGGAGTGGGCAGAAGGGAGCACAGAGTAACATGGCTGTTCAAACAGACTACAGCCTACGGGAGAGCATGCTTGTTGACCAGTTGCAGGCTTCTCACCAGGGTTTAGACACCATGAGGTCCTCCTCCCTCAGGAAACCCTTCTGGAGCATCCACTTATCACTCAGGAACTTGGACCTGAGACACAGAGAAATGCATTAAAAAGTTCAGCTGTAGCTTTGGAAGGACCCAGAAAAGGCTGTCCTGGCCCTGCACGCCCCCCAGGCCTCACATGTAGTTCCGGATGGAGTCCGGCAGAATGACCACGCAGCGCTGACCCTCCTTCAGCTCTTTGGCCGCCTTCACAGCCGAAGCCATAGCGCTACCCGAGCTGCCTCCTGCAGAGGCAAACGGAGAGCGTTTCTCAGTACCAGGAGCCCAGAGATCATACTCGCGGTCTTGCTAACCTGCCTCCCAAAAACGAACTTGAATTACAGGATGGGTCTCGTTTGGCAAGGACGCAACGACACACCCTTGGTATTTATGGTGGGGTAAGAACGACTTGCAAGGATTTTTACTATCCCCTGTACTGCTGTTCTTAGTACTGGAAATGGTCATTGGCAATGGAAGATGACATAAAACAGGCTTGTGTAAACACAAGCAGGGTCAAGTACGCAAACTCATTCAAAGCTGATGCATTATGGGTAAAACGCTGTTCCTCACTCATCAGAGCTTGAAGGGTGGGAGAACGTACCGCACAGGAGCCCCTCGTCTTTGATGAGCATGCGGGACATGGCGAATGACTCCTCATCGTTACTCTTTAACCAGGCGTCCACAACCTCAAGGGAAAGAATACATTGCAGAGCACGAATGAGCTTGGGTGTGTGTGTCCAATGACCCGGGCATGTGTCCATGTGCATCACCCCACACTCACAGATCTGTCCAGGACGGTGGGGATAAAGTCGTAGCCGATCCCTTCCACCTCGTACTGGGTCTTGTTAGTCCTGTTCAGTTCCTCGGGCTCGGCCAGGATGGAGCCCTCCGGATCCACGCCGATGATCTGAGATGATGCGTGTTGTTATGAGGCCCGCAGCTCCTCGAAGATCCTCTGGGCTGATGGCTAATCACAGACACCGTTGACTCACCTTGACATCGGGGCAGCGCTCCTTGAGCTTCCGGGCCAGTCCAGTGATGGTGCCTCCAGTTCCAGCCCCTGCCACCAACATGTCCACCTTACCTGTGATTGGGGGGGGGCAGAGGTACATATAATATGTACAGCTGTGAGATTTGCTCATGCTCACATCTGCAATAAGCCTCCATCAACAAACCCAGCAAATCCAGTACTGTTTTGGTCAATCAGAACCAAAACCACTAGGCACATAACTGGAATTCTTTAATATTCAATCATACAAAATAATGTATAAAAGATTCCATACCCATTCACCCTATAGCATTTACCTTAATAGACATAGATCCCAGCGATAAATAGCAGAATCTTGCGCTGGGACCAATAAAGTTAATCTTAAACATAAAGACCTGCCCATTCGTTGTGTTATATAGCTTAAATTACTTTAAAAAAATATTTAAATGTGCATGCAAACAAATGCCAGAAACATCAAAACAAATCCCATATGTGAATATATACGCATACACTCACTGGCCACTTTATTAGGCACACCTTGCTAGTATCAGGTTGGAACCTTGTTTGCCTTCAGAACTGCCTCAGAGACTTTGGTCCATGTCTCTGTGACTTTATAGAGTCACACAGTTGCTACAGATTTGTCAGCTGTACCTTCATGTGTGAATCTCCTGTTCCACCGCATCCCCTAGGTGCTCTACTGGATCGAGACCTGGTGACTGTGGAGGCTATTTGAGTACAGTGAACCCATTGTGACGTCAAATAAACCAGTCAAAACCTGAGCGTACCATGTGAATGTCACAGCAGAAACAGAGAGTCATCTAATCAGGCAACTTTGATTTTGATGAGCCTGTGCCCACTGTAGCCTGAGGTTCCCGTTCTTAGCAGACATGAATGGCAGGCGGTGTGGTCTTCTGCTGCTATAACCCACCTGCTTCAGGGTTGGTGCACTCAGAGATGCTCTCCTCCATACATTTGTTGTAACGACTGGTTATTTGAGTTATTGTTGCCTTTCTAACAGCTTACTCGTGCTATGCTCATAAATCACTTAAACCACCTTTCTTCCCCATTCCCCGTTCTGGTGTGATCGAGCGAAGCTCCTGACCTCCATCTGCATGATTTTATACACTGTGCTGCTGATATAGGGCTGATCAGCGGCAACGGACAGGAAACCAGGTGTACCCAATGAAGTGGCACAGTGAGTGTATGAATGTGTATGTATGTGTATATGCATACATATCATATATTTGGCAGAATAAATCCAATGCTGATTAATGACTGGACAGCAGGACTCTGATAAGCTGGGCACCCCCACCATCGCACTGCTCCAGGATTTCCTCTGCCGTGTTGTCATAATGTGCCAGCGGGTTGCTGGGATTGCGGTACTGATCCAGGATGTGCGAGTTGGGAATCTCGTTTTTCAGCCGCCAAGCCACGCCCACGTGAGACTCCGGCGAGTCGAAGCGGGCGCTCGTGGGAGTCCGGACGATCTCGGCCCCCAGGGCACGTAACACGTCCACCTATCAGGGTGGAGGGGAGGGGGAAGAGCTCTGGCTCACAGGGGCAACAAGAACACGGGGAACGGGCCCAAAGCGGACACCAGCAGAGCCGGCAGCCCACCTTCTCCATGCTCATCTTCTCAGGCATGACGATGATGCAGCGGTACCCCTTAATGGCGGCGGCCAGCGCCAAACCGATACCTGGGAGTGTGGAAGACAGAATGCAACCGCTCTCAGGGGGCATAGAACATGATCACTGATCCCTGCCGTCTGCGTCAGGCAGGAGAGCTGGAGATGTTTGTCCATGTAGAAGGCATGTGATCTAACCGGGACCATAACACATCATTTTGGGGGGGGGGTCAGCAGGCTAAGCCTATGTACCTCTGACTAGAATGCTGCCAGGTCGTACCCCAGCCACAGCCGTGCAAGTCTTAGACAGTCAATGAAAACGATGTTTAACGAGGTTTGCCAAAGCTTGTCAGCTTAGCCATCTAAAATAAACACGCAAATACAAATACAGCTCATTTCCATACCGGTATTGCCAGACGTCGGCTCGATGATGGTGTCCCCGGGTTTAAGGACGCCGGCCTTCTCTGCGTCCTCCACCATGCGAAGGCTGATGCGGTCTTTCACGCTGCCTCCCGCGTTGAAGAACTCGCATTTGGCCACTGCGGCGATCCCAGAAAGGGAGGAGAGACTGGCGATTACTCGACAAAACTCGATTACTCGATTATTAAAAAGCATAGATCAAAATTTTGCTAATTGGTTACTCTGCAATATGGTTGAAGGAAGACTGCACATAGACGTCAAGGGTCCTAATAAAGAGTGAAAGAATCATTTGTGTGGAAGCACTTCACATTAAAAGTGAATGAAATGCAGTTATGTCAGTATTGCAAAGCAGAACTTTAACATCACTGCAGCAGGACGGCAATGTAAATATAACTTAAAAGACGGCGATCGGGTTTGACGGACTCAATAATGTGAGGTTAGAAGTACATATACAGTACATATTGGCAATTAATATTGCTTATAATGTGTGTAATTTGTATTGTGTGTCAGGGCTGGACGATACTACTAGCTTTTATCAATATTGAGGAGTTGAAAAATTAACTATATGCCCAAATTTAATGTATCTAACAATGAAGCCTCAAATAAAAATTAGCGGGGTCAATAAAATTACTTGCTTCTGCTCAATATTGTCAATTTGAACAGTATGCTCTACCAGCATGGTGCATTACTGAGCGCAGTGATGACCGAGTGCAGAGACACGCATTTCTGGGGTCATTCCTGCCCCATCTGTGGTACCAGAGTTAAGGAGGACTCAACTTCCAAAGACAAATCGCACCAAGTGCTTATTACCAGGTCCCAGCTAGTACCGGGCCATGCGAATTTACAACTTTAACAGACAAATACTACACTTATGCAAACCAAACAAAACTAGTTCCACCAATACCCACTCTGCATTACAGTATCAGATCCAGCTCTATACAGCAAAGGCCAGAGAACAGTCTACTTCTGGAATGAGCAGCACCGCCATGAAGCCTCAACGAGAAGATGTGTGTGCAAGGGCTTCTGTGAAGCTGGGAGCAGAAACTCCAAGCTTATTTCACACACCACTTATGGTGCAGAGCTGTGGGCAGTATGGGAGGGGAGGGACGTTTTCCTGCAGCTCATGGGCTTTTAAAACGGGATACTGAAGGCTGTCTGCTGGCTAACAATAGAAAGGTTGATCAGTGGGACCTAATCCATAGGCAGCGGGCAGCGGCTCGTGCACGGGAAGTCAGCAGGTCCTGACAAAGCAGCTTTACATTGGTCAGGTGCCCCAGATTGGGGTCCAGTGTGACACCAGCAGCCGCGCGTCAGGAAACCATTTAGCCTGCGCTGCAGAGGATTCCTGCCGCTATACACACGCACACACCGGGTGGAAACACAAAGGCCAGCCATATCTACGCTCTCGCGCTGCAGCTGAGATCTACTCACGCAGTTCACACTTGAGTCCGAAAGCCTTGGAGATCTTGTTGATACGGACCAGGGGCGTGTTTCCGATGGTATACAGGATGTTTGGGAGGATGGTGGGGTTCCTCTTTCTGCCAGGTAGAAGGAGAACAAGTGGTTACTCACACACAAAAAAAACAGAGCAAAAGTGTTGCTTTAGTTTGAAGCTAGCTTAGCTAATCCAGCCATTTGCTAGCAGCAGAGAGGGGACACAGCCCAGAGAAGAACCTGACAGCTCACATAACCATCCGTTACCCCAGGGCTCACCTTTCGGGATGGGGGTGAGGAGACTCAGAGGGTGTCTGCCCAAGATTCCAGGTGCACTTGCTCAGAAGATCGGGCCGGATCCACTCCCTCTCCACGACTCCCTGTTCGCCGTCCATCACCCCGCCATTGCCCCAAGAGGCGGACTCTTGTGAAGCATGGGGGCAGGAGGCGGGGGGGTCTGAGGTGGGTGGTACAGAAGGCATGGCTCACCTGGAAGTCAGCAGATCAAAAGCTTCAGCCACACCATCAGTGGGGGCGGAGCATGTAACCCTGCTGGTTTCACTAACCAACAGGTCAGACAAGGGTGACTGAGCACAGGGGCCATTTCTCGGGTTTCCCCATCACCTCAGCTGTCACAGCTGACGCAGATGGCGAGTCTAGCGTGTCCATAAAAGACAGACGACTGGAGAGCTGACGTAAGCGGAAGTCCAACAACACGGAAAGCTACCATTGCAGATCTCGAGGGCCAACTTTGGTCTGTTGGTTCTGAGCACCATCTTCCATCTGACTTCCTCCCATTTCTCTTTCACTTCCACTTCTTATCCATAATCATTTCTTCTCCTACCAAGACAGGCTTCTAGACAAGTATCTACAGGTTTCTTTTACCACCCACCTGGTGACAAGCAAGCAGTGGTGTAACTGTACACCAATGCAGAGTCAAAGGATGGTCTGTTCTGGAGAGCAGCATCAGTCAGTACTGGCTGAGATTTGGTATCAGAACTTCTGAAAGGAGACCCTTATCTGTCTGACACCTCCTAGTACATGATGCCAAATGCAGCTTTAAGGAGAACATTTTTGCTATTGTCACAGTACTATAGCGCATGCAATGAAAACTTCATGAGTGTGAGGCCAGGTCTCCGACTCCACGAAAGCAGATGCTCAGGGCCAGAGAGGGGCCAAGGAGCTCTCTGGCTAACCGACAGTCAAAAAAGTAACCGGCAGAAAGAAAAAGCTGAAAGCAAGGGCCAGCGATGCATGTTAAAATGACAGACATGAAACACGGAACATGAAACTGAAGTGCTGCTGAAGCGAGGAATCCCCCAGCACACCCGGTGTTATATATTTTTAGTTATTGTTTAGTTTAGTTGGTGAATGTGCTCACCTGTATCATCCATGTTGTCTCTTTATGTATTTGTGTACTGCGCAGTCTGTAATTACAAGCGATTTCCAAAAAACTAATCTAATTCTGAGACCAGCATCATCTCACCAAGTGCTCGGCTGTATAAATCTGCGTTTGCGAGCTATCAGTCGCACTAGAAGATAAGAGCACATGCAAGTTAAAAACCAGACATTAGCTGGCTCCTGTCCCTCTGCCAAGCCACGTCGGACAAAGTCTCGCGCAAACACGGGCCGGGCCAAGCTGGCAGGGGACGCCCCTTTATGTAACATGGCTCAGTTAGCTGTTCAAATTCTGATCAATTGGGTCTGGCTGGGCGGGTCTCACTCATTCACTACCTTAACTTCAGAAAATAATCCCATACTAGGAAGATTACAGGACTTTAGTTACAGCAGAAGGGTTTTTGCAGTGACCACCAACCTAAAACTGCCTTAAGTGGCTTCATCGTAGCACTAGTACCTATGACTATTAATAGTGAGCTCAGAGAGCACCCACGCCCAAATGCGCAATGCAATCCTCCTTGGACATGCCAGGGAAGTTCTCGGCTCTGCCCTCACACCACCCGTTGACACGGCTGGGACCCCCCAACTTCAACATAGTTAGCCCAGCGATGACCGAGGGCTAAAAGAACAGGCAGAATCCTAGAGAGTTACTAGACTGATCAGGCACAGAGAGGCTCATCCCAGAAAGGATACAAAGGTCTCCAGATGTACCCTGGGAAAAACAAAACTTCAATTAAAAGACCCATGTTTCATGCAAAGAAACATTCACTGGCACCAGCAATTGCAAAACTCCTCATTTAACGGGAGGGCCTCCATAGTGGAATTCATGCCAAATATAAGCAGATTGAAAGCCCTCGATCAAGCAGACCCCAGGCAATGAGGAGACAGAGGCAGGAATCTGTACAGTGTACTTAAATACCTTGAAACCACGTGTAGGCAGCAGAGAAGGGAAGCACAGAACTCTAGAGGTAACAACAAACCCATTTGGATCTTTAGATGGAGTGATCATCTTACTTTACAGGGGGCTGGAGATCGAGAAACTGCCGCTTCCCACCCGTAGGAAATATTGCGTACAGATAATGACGGATACAAGCATGACTGAATTACAAAACCCCGCCGCCGCGCTGTGCCCGTAAGCCAGCATGAGATTGCGTCACACGCTTCCTCGTCGCAGACATTCGGGATCCGCGTTAGACACCCCGCGGCGGCACCTGCATCCATGCCCCTCCGACCCACGAGAGACACCGCGCTTTCCGCCGGCGCCTTCCGCGGCCCCTCATCCGCCGCATCGCATCGGAACCGACGCGGCCACCAGTGCCGTCAGCAGCCGGGCCCCGAACATCCACGCTCCGCGACGGCGCTCCGAACCCGGGCGGAAAGCGGACATCGCATCGCTGCCGCGACTCCCCGGAGCCCCTAATAGGGGGAATCGGCCCTCGGGAGGCGACCGCAGGCATCGCCAGTAACCTACCTTAGTACCGGCTGCGCTACAGCGTATGATGCAAGACCTGCTGAAAACACGCAGCTCGCCCCTTATAAGCCGCCAGCTATGCAGCAGTCTCTGTGAGTTTAACCCAAAAGGCGCTGACGAATCACTGGCCAGAAATCCTCACCTCGGTGTGATCGCTGATTGGCTGCCGTGCGGGCGTGGGCCGGCCCTCCTTCCAATGGAAAGCCTGCAATGGTCCGCGCCCTCTTTCGGGTGGGTCCCGGTCTTCGGCGAGCTGCGCAGGGCCGCTTCCGCACGCATCCGCTGTTTATCGTAGTTTTGTTTACGGTTGTGTGCTTTAGGGGGATCGAGACGGCAGTTAACTGGAAACCTCGCTGCTTGCACTTCCATAGAAAATATCACTCGCTTCATAGGATTACACTTTACTGATAGATTTCCAAAGAATCGGGAAGCAGCTAGTTAAGCTACTTTTCTGTAAAGGGAACGCAGGGGGCTGGAGCCCATCGCTAACCACCACATGCTGGACGGGATGTCAGTCCGCCTCGCTTAGATTACACCCGATTTTTTTACACTAACACGTCTGAGGGAGAATTCTTTAAATGTTCGCCGTTAAAAAATAACGCAATCAACTTGAAAATGGTAAGTGTTCTCCCCAGTGACACCTAACACCTTCCAGAATGGCAGTTTAAAAATTTATAACGTTAAATCTATAGCCACGATTAACGGGCTTCGAAAAATGGATGTGGTTAAGCTGCTGATCCAATGGTAAGAACTCTAGCTACCATGATACGATTTAATACCACAGATTGCATATACATTCGAGATATTCTCCCTCTAGCCTCAAAGTATCTTGAGTATACAAAGTAAATTAAAGTCAGAATACTACAAGGTTCTCTCCAGCTAATTCCCAATCAGGGGTTAACAAATCTCAGAGCAGCACTGACACTTGGAAAGGTCCATGATTCTTTGATGTGTGACGGCCATGTGTCCCGTGTCTTCAAGCTTTAAACCCCACAGCTTTCACAGAAATGGCTCAGCAATCTCTAAACAGGTCAGGGTGGGGGGAGGGGGGTGGAATCAGTTGATCTTTTTTTCCTCTTTTTTTTAAACCAGAACACAGGAAATCAGACTGAGATGGATGCCAGTACTTGGATGGCTCACAGGAAGGTTTATTCAATTAGACACAGATGCATGGCTTGCAACATCCCTCACCCCTGGGACATGTAAGATCCCACTATACAAAAATCCTCCTGAAATTCAAAACTTGAATTAAAAAAAGCTCACTATGGAATCACTACAAAGATTTTTATTGAGAATGTAAGCTCTTTTCTTAAAAAAAAGAAAAAAAAGAAAACAAAAAAACAAAAGTATTGAGGGGGGGGAAAAAACAGGTGAATTCAACACATCAAAAGGGTTTTGGTTGCTGGGAGACGACACTTGGCTGGTGGACTGGGGCAGGACTGAGCAGACCACTTCAGAAGCGCCCTGAACGTTCCCGGTCTCTTGAGCGCCGACGTTCCCGTTCACGGCCACTCCCCCGGCCACCTCGATCCCGGGAGCGAGAGCGCCTTTCGCGGGAACGGGAGCGAGAGCGATGTCTGGAGACAGTGATGGCAAAGGTTAATACAAGGGGATAACACAACACGCGAACTGATAGAACAAGTTTTGCAAGAAGCAAGCAATTTAGCCGTAGATCATGTACACATATGCACAATAGTACTGGCACCAGATCAGCTTGACCCACTACAATATTAATAAATTCCACAAATGCTTTCAAGCACAAAGAAAATTTGATTTATGTCCCTGATTTAATGAACAGCATTATGGACCTCACTATTCCCGACGCAGAAGCAATGTGCATGCAGTACAGAGGATCGCACCACAACTTAAGTGTTCTGCATAACAGTATGGACAAAGAACAAAAAAAATACAGCCAATCAGCACTCTTACCTTTTCCTGCGCCGCCCATACAGCTCGCGACGGAGCTCTCGAGAGATGGGCTTCAGATGCATGAAGTTACAAAATCCACCCCGAGTGCACTCCCTACAGAGGAAATGTAGAACTGCCATCATATGCTATGCTATGACAGCAGTGAAAGTCCAGCCCTGTAGAGCTGGACGGCTTGATATGCCATAACGCATCCACACGACCAGGCACAGAAGTTATCTAGGAAAGCAAGAGTCCTTATTCAAGAAGCATGCAGGGAGGAAGAGCACTGACCCCATCTCATACTGGCGACAGCAGGCTTCTCTGAAGTCTGTTACAGGTGACAGTTCGGCATGGATAGGCTGGCCATTGAACCAGCGGTTGTTGAGGTCCATAACTGCCTTCTCTGCATCCTCCTCACGACGGAACTGTGGATGCATCAGATGCTCAGCCATGACCTTGCAGACCTCACCAGCTTTTACAATGCAACAGTCGAATTCATTTCCTCCTATTTCTGTGCAAGCCGTCTTTCATTTTAATCCAATAAATATACTGGCTGGTCCCTATACTGCTGGCATTTCTGAATTGTCAAAAAACTTACAGGAAAAATTTTGAAAATGAGAGTAAGTGAACATATAAAAAGGTATAGGTTTGAAGGAGTATTACACTACACGTCAGATTAAAAACTCTACAGGGTTTCTATAGAGATTAAAACATTCACTGTGAAATAGCTACAACTCACCTTAACATAAACATTTCCAACCAAATGGTCTCCTAAGTTATCACACACGTTCATCTCCTCTACCTCTCCATACTTCTCCTCCATTTCTGTGAAGACCTCCTATGAAGAGGAGGAAAAAGTAGAAGACAGACAGCAGCAATGAGTTGTTGAAGAGCCCAGACAGATGACTGCTTATTTCCTGACCTGGACCTCCACAATACAATGCTTTCAATACAATTATCCCACTCAAACTGTTTGGCATTTCAAACGGACATCAACCCAGCCACATGCCATTCAACACTAGGCATCCTGACAGTCTCCAGGCAGTCTGGGTGAAGGCAGACATATCTGATGTGTCTATCAGCACCGGAGCACAACAGGGCTGTGTATTCTCCCTACTCTTCTCTGTTCATGAATGGCCTTACATACTGAAATAACTCAATAATCAGGTTTCATTATCATCAATCACCAGCTACATATCGGATGACGTTAAATCACAGCACTAACTGGAAGGGAAAAGAGCTGCCACCTACTGTGCTAGCAGCATCCAGATACACAACAGCGGTAAAATTCTGGAGATCATTGTTAACTTCAGGAACACACAGATTATCCCACCGACAATCAATGAATCGCCAATATAAGCCCATTCATAGGCCTTACCTCAAAGAACTCATCATAATGCTCCTGCATCTCCACGTCGCTGACAGCAGCTATAAAGCAGAGGGGACACACAATGCCCAATATGCCCGTCTGACATCAGTGCTTAAAACGCCTGCATTAAAATGGAGCTTTCAGCAGTAACAGAAGCATCATAAATGGACAGCACAATAAAGCTGAATTTAACCTCGTAAGTCTAAACATCTGTAGGCTCAAGTATCAGAAGTGGCCCTGAAGGGGACCTTAACCACAAAGGACGCTTTTTATCCAAGGATACGGGACAGTGGTGTTGACAGGCAAACTGCGCACGCTAACAAAACAGAATCCAGTAAACGAACGGGTACACTTACAGCGCAACCCATCAGCAGACTGCGCAGTATTTTGAGGGTTGCGGTAAATGTTCAGGAGGGCGATAGTCTGAAACAGAAACAGAGTTAAAAGAAAACATTAAGACAAATGATAGATGCAGCTTCAACATGTCTGGAATTTCACTGAAGGTGGGAAAATAGGCCAGAGGAACCTGCCCACATTGGGAACAGACGTTTAACCTTCAAACTCAAAGGCTCGGCTACAGAGAGATAGGAGGGTTCTGACCATCTTCTATAAGACTCTGAAGTGCTTGCAGAAGTGAGACAAGTGGGAACTTCCTGGGATTCTGCAGTAACTCAGACACGAGGCACAGGAGAGTTGGCCAGCTCTCATAACCCCACAGATTCTCAGGTTATGCACATTCTTACACGCCACATCTACACACCACAGGCTCTGCCAGTGTAGTTCACAGGAACTCCAGGAGCGAGTGATCACGGAACAAAGCAGACCATGCTAATCTGTGTTTCATGAAAACGGTGGAATGCATGCAAAATATAGATTCAGAGGAACTTGAGAACGCTTTATGGGGCTCCTGGTGAGGCTCTCGCTGTGACCTTTAAGCAGCTTTTCACTGGCTCCATAGGTAACATGGCTCTTGAAATAATTAATCATTTTGGAAAATTAAAACAAAAGATGCTTCACTCTGGAAGATGGTGTGGGTACAGCTTGTTCGAATTCTGCTCCTCGGGAGGAATAAACAAAGCAGACATTTTCCCCGGGGCCCGGTAAGGCTCACGGCGGCCGATGCGCGCCGCGGCCGCGCTTCAGGGGCAGCAGTGCGGCGGAGACCCACCTGGCTGAACGTCGGCTTGTTGTGCAACCGGGAGCAGCGGTCTCCATGGCGACAAGCTCCGATTTTGAAGTAAAAAGAGCAGTTGACTCTAGAGAAAAAAAACGTTCAAGTTATAGCATCGTTGCAGATATTGGCCGCGTATTTCCCGCACAAGAGCACGACCGGCGTCTCCAAAGCTATATGCTATATGCTAACACGGCACTGTAGCTATATGCTACGTCTGAGGTACCGAGCTAACGCTACATGCTACGAGCTACAAGCTAACGCGAAACAAAAGAGCCGAGCGGCCACACCGGCCGGACCGCCGCCGCGCTGCTACTGCGCCATTTCACCGACGGATCTGCACCCCCCGCATCCCAGTCCACCAGCAGCGCCACGGGGCCGGGGCCCCAGCGCACCGAGCGGCGCTCCCGGCCGGGCTGCCCACGTTTAGCTCGGTAGCTCCGCATACGTGCCGTATCCACCCCGCTCCGATCCGGCTAGCGCCGGCGGCGCCCATTCAGGCTAGACAGCAGCCAGCCGCCTCGCGCACACGCCAGCTGCGAGCTGCACAGTTCAGGAGCCACCGGCATGGTTTCTGATACGGAAGGATGCGTGCACCGCGGCAATTTTACTCACTTGTCTTTTTCTGTGCCGAAAATGGACGCCAAGTACTCCGCCATCTTGGTCTCTTTCAAGATACACACGAGTCTGCGCTTTACGTCACTAAACGGCGACTTCCCGCCCAGGGGGAAGCGCGCGCAGGCGCGCTCTACGTCATACGTACGCCTTTACCAGCCGGAAGCCACGTTCGTTTTTTAGCAATAGCAACATAAATAACATTCCCACATATTTTTTTATACAAATTGAAATGAAATAAATAGATCGATAACTATATAGATAGAGAGAGATTTTTCCTTTGAACTGCTTCTTGCGGTGGTAGCCACTGTTGCCCCACACCCCTGGGTCCGGGGTTCGAGTCTGCCCCTGGTTCCGTGGAGTTTGCATGTTCTCCCCGTGTCGTCGTGCACTTCCCTTCGGGTTCTCCGGTCAGGCGGGTAGAGCAATGGGTGGACGGGCTTGCTTTTTAAAGGATGTTAAGTGCAGCACCGTCCACCGGGTTTAAATAAACTTTATGATATAAGTGAGTTCAACCAGAGTGCTAAGGATTCTATTTGTGCGTCGGCGGGCTGCGTGTATCTGGCAGCTTAAGGTCGCTGGTTCAAATTACACAGTCGGTAGAATGAATTGCTTCAGGTACGGTCTGGCCCTATAAAATATATACATAGTTTTGGATAAAAACATCTACTAAATCAGTGACACATAATCAAAATTAATGCAGAGGTGCTGCTTATTTACATAGCCATTTACACATTTATATATATAGGCATGATATAACATCTTGTGTAATCTATATTATCACCGCAAGAGGGAGACAAGCACAAAATAACGCAGAATAATTACAGATCAGTACGTCGTGGAAATAAACAGATCGATGCATCTTGCGTAACAGTACCTGCCGTGCAGGATACCGGTGACTAAAAGCGGAGCCAGAAATCATAGCGTGGGCGCGCCGACACTAAATCAGGTTGGCCAGTAACATAATAGTTTATTTGGCGACAAAATCACACTACAGATCAGTTTTTGAATGATTCGTGGCATTATTACTACAAAATCAACATGAAGAATGAAACATCTGTTTGCCACCCAACAGTACCTTTCCTTCGATTAGTACTTTAACTTAATTTCATCTTGATGATTAATAAAGTTTAATATTTATTAACAGCCATCTCTAGCAGCATGTGTTACACTTATAACAGTAACTTATTCAACTGAGGAAATGGCTTTTGTCTGAGATTAATACCTTATGGAGATTTACAGCATTTGGCAGAGGCACTTAGCCAGAGTGACTAACATAAGTGCTTATTTTTTTATTATTGTTTTGAGATACTTTATTGATTCCTGTGTGGAAATTTTCTTCTCACCCGCCCCCAACCTTGCCATCTGATTACAGGCACAAAGCTTAACCCACTGAGCCACACTCTGCCCCCCTCCATTAGTGAATACTTTCTGATACTGGTTCCATAAAACCCAGGCTAAGAATACTGTCTTGGGAACTACATTTTTCTTTTTTTTAAGAGTGTAATACCAGAAGTGCTAATCCAAGTGCTTCTGAAAGAGGTAGGCCTTTAATCGCCGTTTGAAGGCACCCAATAACTCAGGTAGGGGGAGTACATTCCAACACATAGGTGCCAAAACAGAGATGAGCCTAAATGCAATACATGGGAGATACATGATACAAAGAGTGCAATTTCCTTTAGCTTATTTTATTTATTAACAGATGCTGTTAGCCAAAGTGACACACATTCTTTAGGAAGCTGGGTTAGACAATCACTGGAGAAACTGTGGATTTAAGGGTTTTCCCAGGGGCCCACTCTACTAACCACAGGTACAGCATCTTGACCCAAGGAGCTGCACGTTGCCTTTGATATCAGGCTCACCAAGCATGCACACAGAGACGCAGAGACTTCCCTTTTCACCTTCCACATTGCCAGAAGCTCGGGTTCCTGACTAACTAATTATGAAATTGAATCTTATTGCTGCGTTATTTATGTTTGATATTTGATAGAGTTTCAGCAATAGAGCCTTATGTGGAATGCATAGTATTTACTGTATTAAGTTTGTGGGTATTTTGATCACTGCTGCTAAACTGTAGAGTAAAACTGCATCCTACTTCGATCTGGATGGATACTGGGTGTTTAATCATCTGATAGAAGCTGAACTGGCTGCTGGTGACTTGGCCCAATATTAAAAAAAACAGGATGCATTTATACTTCTATAATTAATATTTATTTTCCATTTTAACTTTATTGCAAAACTTGAAGCAGGATAAAATTGCACTTCGGCTGATACAGTCTGCATGTGAAACCAAAAATAAGATCATTTGCCACTTGATATCATGTAATAATATTCACAATATATTATAAAAGGAAGCGATGAGTATTCATTGAATGCTATGTGTCAATAGGTTCATGTGAAAGGTTTCGTATATGAAGTGGTCATTAGATGAAGGTAGTCAGTGTATGAATTGGTTAATTAGTAATAGTGCTTAGGAAATGATGGCATAAGTCAGTGGAGCGGAATGAGGAGGGGATGGAAGCGAATCCTCCGTTAGATATCATCATCTTGGTCATTCTCATCAGCTTCATCAATGAGAACAACTGCGGATAGCATCAATGGCGGCTACTACCGAGAGCATGTGTGACAAATCACCAAAAACAAATCTTTGCGGTGTGAATGGCAGGTTGCTGTTACAAGATGTTGGCCGGCGTCTCTGAGCCTGTCGCTGCTGATTCACCCTGTGCGTACACAAGAGCACGGCAAAAAAACGCACCCCCACACTACTTTGGTGTGACTAGCTACATAAATTTGAGTCACAACCTAAAAGTCCCTCCTATGATATAGTTTACTGACATGATGGGAGATCAGCACAGGCCTGCAACTTTCAAATCTTACCCCTAGGTCACATAACAGGCCAGAACTGTGATGTCATCCCTCCACGTATCTGACCCAGTGCTGGGTGATGGTGAACCCTGGGCTTATTCTATCACACACAGGCCACAAGGCCTTTGGGATGCATGACACATGGTCGCACACATTCACACATTATGCCCAATTCAAAGACACAAAAACCTGCAAATTTCTAGCCAGTTTGAGAGAACATATCACTCCTGCACAGTGAAATAATGTTGGTGGCCAGCAGCCTGAGATAGGGGTTCTCCCAACATGTGATGTGTGATACTGCCAATCAGCCCCCTGAGATATTGCTCTGTTACACTGAAGTCATATGAGTGCAGAGGACCACCACACAGATTCTTTAATTCTTTAATGTAGTATGGGTGAAGATAGCCATGTGAGCTTTAACTATGTAGTTTTAGATACAACATACACATACACAGGTACGTGAATCTATGAAATGAGGAAATGATTGAGTAAAGGAAGTGAAACCACATGTTAGAGAGACAGAGAGAGGGGCTGAACCACACATTTCCATAGTCAGAGCTGAGGGCCAGAGGATCTTTACTTCAGTACCTCTAAAATGCTGGATTCACACTGAGTGACACACACTTGCACACACACAGTCTAAGAGTAAAAGTGATG
>JAODKN010000001.1:42979418-42997480 GCA_026774425.1 Petrocephalus zakoni | reverse complement strand
CTCCCCACTGACACTTCACTGTCCAGTGAAACACTGTGGATGGAGACCAGCAGTTACATGGTGTAAACTCTGGAATGTTTCACACTGCTTTACTGTAAATGCAACAGACAACATTAAAATACAATGGAAATACAGTGAACCTGAGCAAAGTATCAGCATCTCAGAACTGATATTCACACGTGTGTCCATGGAAGACGCTGGTCTGTACAGGTGTGGTGTTTCTGAAAATGTGACCTCTGTCAGTCATACCATTAATGTCTCTATCACAGGTAAGAAATAAGTTTTTGCTGATAATTAATTTATTTCTACCTACCCGACAAACTGTTAATGGAAATGTTAAGACAGGAACATGAATCAAACAACTGTGTTTTCAACATTTCAGATGAACCCCCACACAGAAATGAAAGTTCTGCTAACACAAGTAAGGACCAGAAAGTAGGAACCTTTATTAAATCAAACAAAATTTATATCCAAATATAAGTTAAATGAAAATGTTCTACAAAATATATCAAATTTTGGTATAGTGAATCCGCAAAACTCAATTTTAATAGAATAATTAATATAAATGGTTAGGAAATTGTTTTAGTTTCTGGGATAATGGCACATACTATGAGCTACATACAGTCGACCTTACATGGGCTGTCATTTCTGTTTCTGACAGCAGGTGAACCTGGATCAAAGGCAGATAGCCTTACTAAGCCCTACATATATGCTGGCATAGCCTCACTCATTGTCCTAGTGATGCTTATCAGCTTCTTCAGTAAAAGAGGGTGTCGGGGTGAGTGCTGCAGTTTATCTTACAGCAATCCATGGCACAGCAACTTGAGTCCTGCCATCTTACATATTTTAAATCTTTTTCTTTTTCTCCCCTTCAGGATCAAATCATTCAACAAAAACAGAGGATGCAACTATTCAGGTAAAACCAGATGTCAGTTTTTAATGTCATATCATAGCTAGTTAATATGTAAGTCTTGTAATATTTTGACTTGATGAACTGTGTTTGTAGAATTCTGATTGGCTGCCCTCTGTTTGTAGTATTCTGATTGGCTGCCCTCTATTTGTAGTATTCTGATTGGCTGCCCTCTGTTTGTAGTATTCTGTGATACTGGGAACGCACCAAGCATCTCTAAGGCCCAGTGTCCCTGACCAATCCACAAGCCTGTATGCCAGCCCAGCGAGAATCTCCAACAATAATGTCAGCAGGAAGACATCCCGGAGGAAGCATGAGGCTTCCAGAGAAGCCCCGCCCACCAGGAGCAGTGTGCCCAGTCAGGTGGCTGTAGAGATGAACAGCTCCAGTCTCCATGATGACATGGATCCAAACACCATTGTGTATGCAGCTCTCAACTATGAGGCGATGGGGCGAGACCAGAGCCGGCTTTGTGCCCAGCCCCCTGTGGAGGAGCACTCTGAGTACGCCTCCATCAGGCTGCAGTGATCCCTGGTTCCCACTGCCCAAGGTCACACTGAGATCCACATTATCTGCCTCTATTTCTATTGTCTTTGCGTTTTAATTCTACTCTATTTATATTTATAAAATATCGATTTTTTGTCAATGAGTAGCAATCATGGCAATGGAGACACTCAGCCATCCCGGAGCACAAAGGCACAGAATTCAGCACCCAGTGGGTTCAGCTGATGGTTTTCAAACCATGATTCTAACCGAATCGAAGCACTAAGGCCTCAAGAAACAGGGTGTTTCTCGTACACAAGGTGGGAGCCGTTTCCAACTGAGGTCAGCTCTTGCATATTTCTGTCCTTCCTCTCCTCGGCGTCATGAGCCAGCCACCAAGCTCACGATGACGAGACATCTGAGCATACTTTCAGCAGCACTCGTGAGAGGTCCTGATGTCTGCACGCCACACATATTTTCTGTAGGTGGTCTATTCGACAGATTATATAAACCCATGGTGAGGCCAGTGGGTTAGGGAAGTGAACTTTGGGGCAAGGCGAAGAAGCGAGACAGAGGAGCCAAACTCCATCCAAAGAGGAACTGAGATCAACTTGTGAGGCAGTACTCCGCAGAGTATCACCACAGACCTGCTCACATGCCCGCTAGCTTTGCTTTGGTGCTGGAAATATGTTTTTGGAACCTCTGTTGAATGTAAAGTGCCTGTATTTTTATAATAACAGATTGCACACAGTGAGTGCTGAAGATGGCAGGCAGGATTATGTAATTTACCTGAGACTCTGAGAATATGAAATAATGCACTGCCCTGGTTTAAATAGCATTTTAATGTATTTTATTGATCCTGTTTGATGCTAAAACTGATCACGATTAATAATGCAGTTAACTGTTGTGTATTACTAATAAATACATTTGTGTAATGACAAAGACAGGAAGCTCCTCCTTTGCATACTTTACCAAGAAGTTTCACCAAAGTCATTGTTGTGTTCAATTTCTCTAAAATGTGGTGAAAACAGCATTTTGGTCGAAGCAGAACTAAGTCAAAGATGACTTAGTTCCATTTGTAAAGGTTGGGAGAAGTTTCTACACTACAGAATTTAGCTTCCTGTTTTGTTTTTCGGTTTTGCCATGATTCAACGAGATCTTCCTGGTCAGCTTATCTGCTTCTACACCTTTAAACCCAGGGAACCCTGTTTTAGCTCAGACATCGGCTTTGTCCTGCTCGTACATACTGCCACCTCTTCCAGGGTCACATGCCCAAATATAAGGATGGAGTTTGTTGCATGACATGGGCTGCTGCGTTTTAAGAAGCCTAAACCACATGTGTGATATGATCGTGTCATTTTCATTCTATTGAAAGGGACTCTACATTACTACATTAGCGACAGTAGTAACAAACACCTTCTTGCACGCACATTGGGTGGGATGTTTTTATCTACCCATCATGCATTTGCACAAAGAGCCTAAGTGACAAAACGACAGTGACATGAAAGCCAAAGATGGAACAAACATAAAAAGCTCTGAGCAGGCGGAGTGGAGTGAGAAGAGCGAGCCTTTCCTGTGACGTGGGACCGCCGTCTTCATCTGGTGTAAAGTGGCGTGTCTCTGTGGTTCTGAATTTTGCAAATACCCGGCGAGGGGTGGGATTTCACACAGGCTCGAGGGACGTGGGGGCCTGGGGTCTGCATCTCTGCACACATGGCCTTCTACCTGCACCACAAGCCCTCAAAAAGCCCCTCAGTGTTCTTGGCTTGAAGAGAAAAGTTAGGTGAAGAACTCAGTACTGTATATGATGGGAACATTATTTGAATGTCTATTTTATCTAAGCCAGTTCTGATCTCATTTTGTCTTGTGGAAATATTCTCTAGAAAGACAAAAATTTTGCCTACCAGTAATTACCAGGAATCTTTTGGAAAAACAGAAACTTAAGGAGTGGGGTTAGATAACTAACATCAAAAGAGGGAACAGAGCAATCACAGGAAATGTGCGTCAACTCCCCCGACCAATCACAGGAAACATCCTGTGTGATGGCTTACACCTCAATCTGATCCTACCCCAAAACTCGTGTTGTGTATTTTACTTGAAAGGATTAAGAAATACATACATGTACTGTTAACATACGTGTGTCAGCAATCTGAGACAATGTGGAATGTGAACTAGATGTGCAAACTGTCTGTAGCACAATATTTCAGAAAATTTAAAAAAGCTTCTGATGGAGAAGAACTGTAAGATTTGGTGTCCAAACTAGTCTCAGTAGCTCAGAACGGGCTGCCAGAAGTTAACTTCCATCACTCAGATGTACGTCAGGTCCTCATGTCTGACTGTGGCACGACCATCAGAACCATCATATCTTTAACTCTCTTAAATTAGAATGAATCTGATGCTATTGTCAGTTTTTAAAGGTGGTCTCTCTGCTTTGTGTACATACTGCTATGGAAACAATTGAGACCACAGCAAAAACTTTTGTTTCACCCATTTCTCAATTTATGAGTATGCGTCTATGAATAATATATATATATATATATTTGCAGTCTTCTTCTTCTCTGGTTCTCATTAATGAATGGCTTCCTCCTTGCTTTATGGGGCTTGAGTCCTGCTTCTAGGAGCTGGATACTAACTGTCCTAGCAGTGAACTTTGCTCCACTTCACGTTTCCTATTCCTTTAAGTCACTTGAGGTCAACCTCCAATTCATGAGAAACTGTCAGATAAGTTAACGGTCATTACTGGCATTAGGAGGTCACTTCTGTCCTCTACCTGGCTGGTTTTTGGTCCAGTGTCTCCTGCTTCACCTTGTTCTTGGGTACTGCTGTCTTAGAAACACTGAGCCTGGAGGCAGCCTGCTGCTCAGTGTAGCTTCTGCCAGCAGAACCAGAATTAAACCAGGATTTGCATATACAGTTCTTTAAATATTAAGTGGTCTTTTAATTTTTTGCAGAGCTGTACATATTCCAAGAGCACATCTTGGTTGTTTTGAATCTCTGCTACAACCACAAATTTAAAAACACAATTTCAATGTGCTACCAATTCAGCTTCTCTCTCCTCAGAAACATCATTCTTATTTAATTTACCAAGTTTCCCACTGCAGGTGGCCTTTAAAGCAACCTAAAGCAAGAGATGGGAGGTGTCTAGAATTACCTCCTATCAGTTCTCCTGGTTTGAAAAAAAAATGCAGAACATGATATCCTTCTGGTAAAGATCAACAGAGATTTAGCAACAAAAAAACAAAACTTTTTTCATATTCAGATTCATGGCACAGAAGGTAAAGAGATTTGGGTATTATCAGTTTTTATTGCAGTTTTTTATGTTAAAAACATAAGCAAATAAATTAGCATTTATTTTTATATATATTATATATAATTAGACCCTAATATGTTAATAAATGTTATATTGTCATCTGCAGTTTATTATTTTTCTTGAATAAGGGACAGAAACACTTTAAACAAAATTTAAAAAGAATAGTTCAGTCAGTGTCACGTCCAGCCCTGTCCTGCAGCCCCGTGCTGCCTCGTTCTGTCATGTCCCACAGTGAAAGCACGACCCAAAATCAGGCTGTAATGCAGGCAAAACCCATGCAGGGGACTTTATTAGGCACGGCACGGGATAACAGGCACAGACAGGTAACAATGGCAGAACTGGGGGGTACTGGATTAGAAAGCACTTAAATACGAGACTAACGAAGGGCCAAACAGCTGTGAATGGTTACCATGAGGGCAGGAACAAGAGGTAAGACACACGAGCATCAGGCATGGCCTGTTAGAGGCATTGCCGAGGGGAACACATGGGGCAGACTAGCGGGGCAGGGGCTGGACAAGTCAGGGCCGGATGTTTCATAAATGTATCAACTGCTGTACCTCTAAATAGTGTTCTTCTGTTCTGCTATGTACAATGAAAAGTAAAATAAAATGCAATGCGATACAATACAATCTGCAGGGTGTTTTTGGTCTTGCTGTAGTATATTACACTGTACAACATGTTCACCTTCTACACTGGCCAAGAGACCACAGAACCCAAGGAGCTTATGCATGGTTAGTAAACGTTACATGACCCTACTGGTGCGGTACTGCACACATATCGCACACAAATTAAGTAACTGATAAACTTTATCTGATTTATGATGCACGTCGCCACTCTACTCACAATTTCGTAATCCTTCAGCCAGTTTAATTTCTAAGACCTCCATTCTGGCTCACCTCCTAATAACAGCAGAATCCAGTAGCAGGGAAGGACAGCTGGACTTTTTAAGCTACACGCAGGCACAGGTTTCAGTGCATAAATGCACCACAAAATGTCCCTGCCAGTATACAGCAGGTGGCACTATCTACAAATCTTTTACCACAATTTTCAGTTTCCTAAAGGCTGTTCTGTGCCGTGCACAAAAAACTCCAACAAATTTTTGTTTTGTGTCATAATCTGTCACCCGACCAGGTGGCCATGCAGCCAGAAGGCTGGACTTAATTTCACTTTGACAATAGAGACACTGCGAACATGACGAAGGGAAATGTTTCCCAGGGGAATTAATATCTGAAGAAAGTGTGCAGGAGGGTGACGAGGTACGAAGGCTGCCTTGCGTTGCTGCTTGTGTTTCTCACGAGTCGCCATGACATCACCACTGCAGCATCATGCTACGACTCACCACATGATCCAGCTGAGTAAACTGAAAAAAAAGTGTTCAAGACTTTTCACCTGAAGTTCCGAAGAATTTTACCTACAGGCTGCCAGAGATTTTCCCCTGGTTTATTGAATACTGACTACGGCTTTACAGGAAGCCACATACTGAAACAAATCTAGCTTATTTGTCATCACCTATAGTGACCCGAGAGGGAGTTCTCATTCCGTCCTCTACTTTTACGCTCCACTCGTCCTTTCAGTGGAACTGAAAAAAAGTTAACTTCCCAGCACGAGCACATTTCTGAAGTATTTTCTCAGCTGTCATCAGTGTCCCTTGAGATATTGCCAAAGATACGTCTGCCTCGAACAGACTTAAACAAACTCTGCGGCTAAAATGGCGATCCACTTGGAGAGTTTCGTGGAGGCCGTGCGGCGATACTGAAGCGGCCGAGCAGAATTTCAGACAGAATCCACTCCAGTACTGCTCAGATCAAAGTGAGGCCTCTTTCCGTAGTGTAATGAAAAGATCCAACGAAAGAGGTTTTGCATTAGTAAATACAAACCGTAGAAGGCATTCTGCGGATCACGTGACCTGCAGACTACGTCTTGGCCTCTTGTGGTGCCCGGTCTCTGACTGCTTATGGTGGCAGCTCCACTGTGAGGTTGTGCAGTACCCACTTTTTCCATGGAGCCCCTTTGGACCACCTAACCTCACAGGAAGCCCAGCCCCATAGATGCTGTATTTCCCCTTACATTGTTTCAATCTCTGACAGGGGGTGAAAAATGTGGAACAGAGAAGGTTGTTTTAAACAGCGCCTTACAGCACGATATGTCCCAGCTTCTGTTTGTCTTTTATGAATGATTGTTGTTGTCATAGGATTCTACTTGACCTGAAATAGGAAATCACACCAGGCCACAGACGCTATATACATACAAAGAAGCAAGAGACTGAAAAAGTCCTCGGAACGCTCAGGGATGGCCGATGATTTTCCCGCAGGGAAACGTTGACGCCTGGTTCTTCCTGAAGCTCAGTGCATGATAAGCACCTTGTGTCCGCTCAGGCTCTGCGTTCACAGGAAGCCGTGCGTCTGGAATCTCAGCAACCTCTACCAAAATAAGAAAGAAAGATCTGACTAAGCACTGGTGCATTCACTATCAGCGTGAAAGAGGGAGAACTAAAGAAATCCCTCAGTGCAGATATACACCCAGTTCATATTTTATATCTGATCTCATTTGGGACAAACAGAAATCATTTTTCAGAAAGTGGGTTTTGGACAGAGCCCAAGAATGTGGACAGAGATCATTTACAGCATGCCGGTGAAATCACATAACAGTAAGTTTCAAAGAATATCTTTAAATGGAGTCTCATAAATCTCAGTGTGTGAGTAATGTGTCCCCAGAAGAGGTCTAAACAGAACAGTGGGATCCTGCAATTCTCACCACTTCATATATCAGTGGTCTTTAAAGCTACTGGATTACAGAGTGACTCTGACCAGGAAGACCACGATGACCAATCACAAACTAGATCTTGGGTCCTGCTGGTATTTTTTCACTCTTTCCTTGACTGCCTGTCCATCCACGCAGTCGGTCGCAAGAGCCCGCGTTGAGGAAGTGGCAATCCCGAAATCCTCTGGAACCTTCTCATCTCTGTCAAAACAACTGCCTGGGGCCCTCGGCTGACACCCAAAAAGGCAGAATGGGCGACGGAGGACGTTGTGGCCATCTCATACTTTTTAATTTGCAGTAAACCCCAAATTACATACTCAGAATAGGCCTTGCTATTTTTAAACAGAGAAGACTGTGGCAACTGGGTTTAGTCTACTCAAGTCTACATTCAGTTAACATTGCAGACGGTTTAATTGTGGGTATACACTCCATGTAGTAGCAGTGAGTTAGAACTCAGCTATTGCAAAATCTGTGATTATGACTGTATAGAGTAAAACAGGACCCACCAGCAGCAGTCAGCATTTGATTAGA
The DNA here is from genome assembly GCA_026774425.1 of Petrocephalus zakoni. Lineage (NCBI taxonomy): Eukaryota > Metazoa > Chordata > Actinopteri > Osteoglossiformes > Mormyridae > Petrocephalus > Petrocephalus zakoni. The sequence continues at coordinate 42,989,486 of JAODKN010000001.1, read as the reverse complement.
CAAAGTCTATAAGCTACTCTTGGCTTTAATTCACCGAAACTCACCTCTGTAACTCCCTGTGAGGTTCACAGAAGCCCACAAGGGCTTTCTGACCCAAAGCCACAGTTGCACCACAAAGGCTCACCGCAGAACGAGGGGAGACCACTGATTGCCTGGGCATCTTCTGACTGTCTACGGCTATGTCTCACACTACTTTTGGGGCATCAGATTATTTTAGAGTGAATTTAGGGACCAGCTGGTTAATGTATCCTAAAATTCCGATGGCTAAAAAGAAAAAAGTTACCAGACTCGTCCCCCCATCTCCACACCCCCTGATCTTACCCTGTTGAGTAATACCACACAAAAGTCCCTGAAATGTCCCTCTCCCTCATCCTGCTTTGCCAAGAACGCACGCACACACACACACACAAAACAGTGCAAGTTTTAAAGAGTGAAAGCCCTAACAGCCTGTGACCTGATTAGCAGGCCAGAGACTCGCTGCCTGAGTTGAGAAACACAGTTCGGCATTTTCCATCGTCAACAAGGTCGACACTGTGCTCTAAATCAAGACCCCCAAGTGGGAAGGTACAACCAAAAACAGATTATCACTTGGGGGCGTTAAACATGACAGCATGACAGGGAAAGCTGTCTTGAAGGGGAAACCTGTCTATCTCAGCTCATAAAGGAATATGTCATTGATATTAACAATGACACTTTACTTTTGGTAAGGCATGTTGACCCATAAACCACGAGTAATCAATGTGCAATAAAATACAAACAAAGCACATGAGAGCGAAGCTAAGGGCCAGAGCACTGGGTTATTCCATTTACCTGGCACCCCTGGGGCAGCTTCCAGGGTTGAGGGCCTTACTCAAAATCCCAATGGAGGGCTTAATTCAGCAATCTTCTAATAATGGGCTCAGACTGCTAACTCACACATATCTACCCCATCTAAGGTGTTGGAGGCCAAAGCTATGGTATACCTGGAATGTGGCTAAATAGCTCAACTCTGCCTGTCCTACGTACTAATAAAATGAAAGTGCACAATGGTGTTTTACAACTAGGTCAGGTGTTCGTAGGACTTCACCCTAAAGGTGAAGTGGCAGGAAGCATCCCAAGCCACGTTCCTGATACTCTGAGCGAGACATTCTACCAGAAACAACAGTCTTACAGATTAAGCTGAACACCAAGATTATGGATGGTCACCAGGACTTTAGAATGCTGCATAAACACAGATGGGATGCACAAGGGGAGTAGGGGTAGGCTTTAAGGAGTTCATTGAGGATGGAAAAACCAAAATCAGGCAGTGGGGACAGGGATCAGGACAAAGGCAGCTGGGAACTCGTGTGGTTCCCCAGTGGTGGAACGAGCTGCTGAACTATGTCTGCTCATTAGATTCCCTGTCTCCCTTCAGGAAAGGCCTTAAGACCCATCAGATCCATGAATTCATTTACTAACCAAATTTTTCGTTGAATGCTCTAATGTTGCACTTACTGGCCCTTGAATAGACTTATTAGGCCCTTGGTTTGTTAGACGTTATTGTGTAGTTGTGTAGCTGTTGTGTGATTCCTACTCCAATACTGCTTACACTTCATTGGAAGCTCATCCTAGCTACACTTATGCCTGGCTGACTCCTGGACAGCATGACTGTTTGCAACGTGCTATTTTTCTCGCTCGTATGTCACTTTTGACGACAGCGTCAGCTAAATACGTAAATGAAAGAGACAGATGTCGGAGGTCGGGAACCAAGAACTGTTCCGAGGGGTCAAATGGTAGCGATAAGAAATGAAGACTTGGACTGGGCAGAAAGACAATACCAGGAAACAGACGAAGAAGAAGTTCCACCAAATATGTAAGACACACTAAGAAAAACAAGAGTGGGCACTAAGATCTACAACCAAGCTGTTATATAACCAGCACTACTTCACTGAACGCAACCAAAGGAGACATAACAGAAGGAAAGGCTCAGAGTTATGTTAAATAAAATGATGGCATGTCACCCCTACATAGCCCTCCCTAGCTGGCCTCTCCTTTTCCTGAATTATCAGAAAGAAAACACACAGCTAAGTCCACTTTTGACTCATGACTTTTACACGCTTTTAAAACAACTTTTCATTGCCCTATGTCACAGTTGAAATATGAAGTTTAAACTTGAAATACTAATTGTAGGCTGAAAATGCAGTTCAATGAGTAAGAGACGAGATTGTTGAGATGGGGTGGTGTGTGGCTCTGTGGGCCAGGCCTGTGCCAGTAATATGAAGGTATTAAAATCTAGGGGACAGAATAGTTGCCTCACCATTGGACCCTTGAGGAAGGCCCATACAAAATACCCCAGGGGTGCGGGAAAAATGGCTGACCCGGCACCCTGACACCAACCAGAATTTCTGTTTCCGCATAGAGGCGCATAGAAATATTTCTTAACACTGCTTACTGCTTTTGGAGACATGGTGATAGACAGTTATCAGTTACAGATAACAGATACAGATAACATAAATGCAGAACACACTAGAGAGGGGAAGAGCAATGATAAATGCAGTGGTTTGTACAAATGTAAGTAGTGCAGTGTTAAAAGTTGACACAAGTACAAGCTTTGTTTTCACCTCTATAAGCATATATGTCTCAAAAGAGAACATGGCAAGGAACGCCAAGGTGCCAGTACATGTCAAGTATCACTTATATGAAAGATCAGCCCCCCGAACAAAGTGCTAAGGGAAATATTAGCCGCTGGCTGTGCCCCAGCAAACATCTGGATGACAAGCTTTCCTGTGTGAATCTGCTGCACTTTCATGCTTGATAGAATCACACTGTCACTGTTCCCAGGCCTTGTGGGCTGCAGTCCCACCAGCAGAGCCATGGAAGGACCACAAAAAGCTTTAGTTTGGACCTATCCATTCTATCACTTCTCCACCAGGTCGTGGACCTGACCTCGAGCATTTCTCTAGAGAAACTGCAGCCTAATATGCATAACTGGGTTATGAGACCATGTAGAGGTCTTCTGGATTTAGAATGAATAATATGCTGGTGATTTATGAACTGTGATGCAGTGCTACTGACTGTCTCTGTGCAGTAATCCGGTCAGTAATAGAGCTATCCTTCTATCTAGTCTAATGTTAGGGATTCAGCGATCCAGAATCTGTGTAGGAAATCAAGTACGGGGAACACCTATCGAAGCCAGGAAGTTAGTTCATTCCAGGAAACTATCAAATCAAGGACACAGCCAAAGTCAGAGCCACCCATCCCCAATCCGGTTAGCGCCCCCTTAGCGGACACCATGCTCACAGTCTTTGCGTAGGAAGCACTTCCAGAGGCAGATGCAGAGGCAAACGAGCAGCATGATGGCCAAGCTGATCACCAGGATGAGGATGGTAAGGGCCTCCCCCACTGCAACACAAACACCATTAAAATCAAGGGGGGGAGCTTCCCCACAGCTCGATTATTCTGCCAGTTCAAGCAAGTGCAGAAGGCAAAACATGCAAGTGAACTGAGGAATATCCGTTTGCCGGTGGCGTAAATAAACCCATCGAAACCTCAACATCATCTTCAGCCTGCTGTAGGAGGTTGAAATCCTGTCATTTGCAGAAATATGTGCTTTCACAGGAAGTCTTTGTGGACAGCAGTTTGCATAAGCTGGGAAAACTAAAGCTCACTTTCTGCCTCAACTGCCAAGAGAACTTACTCCCGCGTCAGCGGCACCAAGAAGAAGACTCGAGCTCAGCTGAAGAGGGAATAGCAACTCAGGAGGACATGAAACTCACTCTTTGTGTTCATGGAGACAGAGATAGCCGATTCCAGGCCCCGGTGGTGGACCAGGCACTTGACTGATCGGTCATGGAGCAAGTCGGCCCGTAGGGAGAGGGTGCTGATAACCAAGGTGGTGCCATCGTTCTGCTCAAGACTGAGGACAGTAGCTGGGCCCAGGGTCTTGTCGTTTCCCTCCACGTTCCACACGATCGCTGCGGCTGGTCGAGCCACAGCGCTACAGTTTGCCTCGATCACCCCCGCCGGTGTGGTTTTATGGGTAATCTGGGGCTTCGGCAACACTAAGGGAAGAAGAGGACAACGGGAGTGAAAGAATCACAGATGTGGTAGAGTTAGAGAAATTGCTGATTAGCTGACAGTGTCCAGCTTTCGGAGTACTGAGAAACTGCTTGGGGGGGGATTTGAGGTGGGATTTGATGACAGTGACACAATGAAACACAGTGCAGAACTACAGTTGTTTTGTAGATAAAAATATAAGGTGTTTTAAGGCTTCCTCTTTTTACAGAGAATGTTTTCACTGATATGAAAAATGGCCCTTTGTCACGTTTGGTTTCATTCAACCACAATATAGACGTCGGTTCTTAGACTCAATTCAAACAAATGCGACGCAAGAAGCCAAAGAATCATTTTTTCCAGAATAATTTTCAAACATCCTACGCGAGGACTGTCGAGCCGGAATTCTCACAAGATTAGGGCATAGACTTATTTGGCAACAATCCGAAATATTCATCCCAAATGACAAACTGTATGATGACTATTGAACTGATCTGAGAACAGCTTCAACCACTGGTTGCCAGTAATGGTGACTATTCCAGGACTGAAACAAGGGCGATCCGAGCCCATGATTAAGCACACAGAGATCCAACCATAAAGGACTAAGCGGATAAGACCTGCATACACCGTGACCGTGCCCCGTAGCTGCTGAGATCATACCCCCTACTCACTCACGCCCCCACCACGGCCTATTTTATCAGCTGTGTCTTTCCGGAGCTGGAGGTGGAATTGCCGGAGCTTTGGAGGCAAACAATCGCACCGCTGTTTGCCCGAGGCTCCGGCTCCGGGCCCCAACAGAGGAGCGGCTGTTTACTGGGAACAGTGGGACAGTCACGGTGTGTGCCACAGCCTGCACTGGCCGGCCAGCCCCCACAATCGCCACTTTGACAGCACAGGCTCCACTGAGCCCTCCCAACATGGCCACCCTCTCGCCTTTATGGGTTAAACCTCGTAATCAAAGGCGTAAGAAAAACCGCAGTCGCCCCATCAGGGCCAAAGCCGTTGTTATGATGAAGGGATAACCCTTCGTACCTTAAAATACAGAAATGATGGAACCTCACACAGTCTAGCCGGTCAGTATAGGACACCAGCACATTGTACAACGCAACCGTTACTGTATTCTCATAAGCCATTAATTACTTTCACTGAAACATGCTACCTTCATAAAACTGAACTTTACTACATGGTTATTGTACCTCTCTCACTCCCATGCAAGAACGTTAAAGTACATTAAAAGTACAGTAAAGCCTGTTAAGCTGCCAAACACGGCAGCCTACGCAGGGTAGCCGCCCTTCGCGAGTCCCGGCCCTCTTTGACGTCACAACCGGCGTGTCCGAGATGGTGATTATGTTAATCGCTTCCACTTCCGTTGCATGTGTGCTCATTCAGGGACTGACCTCGGCCTTCTGGAGCAACAGCCAGCACTGGCAGGAAAATACACTCACCCAGACAGCCATGCAAATTCTCAACACTGAAGCTATCTGAGATCAGATCAGTTACCATAGACAGTGAGGCAGACCACCGCACTTCTGGCACCCTCGGGGTAAGCGTGGAATTCGCAGGAGTAGCAGCCCTCGTCCTCCGTCCTGACGGGCCGGAAGAACAAGCGGCTCTCGTCCAGCGTGCGGCTCAGACTGACGCGGCCCAGCAGCGCGTCCAGGACGATGGGCTCCCCGTGCTTGTTGAAGGAGGCCACGTCACTGGCATCCCCGCGATCCCCGGCCTTCGTCCACTGCACCTGCCTCACCCTCCGGGCAAGGCCGTAGCGGCACGAGAGAGTGACCTGCCTCCCGTTCACTGCCGTGTGGTTCCCGTCCGGGGTCACCTTGGCTGTAACCCCACACAAGAAGGGCACATGGATGAGGTATGCAAACCTGCCAGACACCCTTCCTGTATATATGTGCATTTGTTGCCTGCCACCTTTATTTAGCCAGGACCCATGAGTCACCCAGCACCTCTGTTTCATTTTAAAGCTGAAATGAGGAGGAAAGATGGAGAATCCTGTGAATCTGCCGCTCTGCCTGCTCTACACAGTCCAGGCCCCATACATTCGTATTTACAAGCAGCTTGGTCATTGGTGGAAACTGCCCGCAGCCCACTTCCTGTTCCTATAGCAATGAGGCATGCTGGGAGAAGGCTGGAAAACTGGTAATTTGTTCTCTGAAGTCTCAGTCGCTCGTGCCACATAAGTCAAACGGCACTGATTCATTTCCTGAAACCCTGGGCAAAGCTTTCACACAAAGTCGGCACCCATGCATTATAAATCCTTCACGAGGAGAAACAAAACAATAATTTATGGACTGTTTAACCACAGCAGGCACATAGTTGGTTATAGGAAACCAGACTACCATAGCCAGCTGCAGACATCACAAAAGACGGGAATCTGGAGAGAAACCAGTGTTTATACAAGCATGTTTTCAGCCTGGAGGTTGAACCTGTGCCAAAGACCCCAAAATAGTTCTGATTCGTCGAATCTTTTGCTGCTAAAGATGTCTCTAAAACAGGGGGTCTTTACCTGTGAGGATGAGGCAGGTCTGGCCTTCCTGCGATCCAGTAGGATACACGTCGAAGATGCATCTGTAACAGCCCTCGTCCCGAGGACCCGCCATGGAGATGGTGATGGCGCTGGAGTCGCCAGTGGCAGACGTCAGTGACACGCGTTCGGGTTCCGAGGAGTTGACCGAGCGCCGGGAGACGTAGCTGAGGACGGTGACGTTCCGGCTATTGACCCAGCGCACCTGCTTGACCACCTCCGACCCGGAGAGCCCCAGGCTGCAGCGCAGCGTAGCAGGAAGGCCCACGAGCACCTGCACATGAGGCTGGGTGCTAACCTTGCCTGGGAACAGCATTCGTACACCTGGGCGTTAACAACCCACAGAGAGCAGCCACTTCTCCTCATAAAGTCCACAGCAGTGGAGTCTGTGTTCCCTTTCTATCCATATCTGACCATAACTGCATGCTAACTAAAGTACTATTCGGACGAGATTGAAGCAATAACTGACGAGATCCAGTCTGTAATTATTACAAGCATCCAGAATAAAAATTCATGAGTGAGTAATAGTAATAGTAGTCTAGCCCGAATTGTTATTTCGGTAATAAAGTCATATCTATAACGGCATGCCATTTAACGTAAGGCAGAAACAGCATTCATACACTATAAATGAATCTTCAATCGGTACTGAGTCTTCCACATAAACGTCTGACAACCTACACATATGGCCTTTTCTGCATCAAGGTTTTCAGGAGGTGCAGAGTTTGTATAAATAACACTGCACTGATTTGTGAGCTACTGTACGGTTAGGAGGGAAAACGTTTGGTTTTATTGTGTTCGATTGGTCCAAACAGGGCTTTAGAGAGCAGAGTAAAAGTCAAAAAGGCACCTTGTAAAGGAGACACCGTTATCAGGCACACCCAGAGCTGGAGGAATCGTCGCATGGGTGACTTGCTCATGGTGGCCTAAGGGGTAGAGTGTGAAAGCAAACCGCGCAGCACTAGCATCACTAAACGGACCACCACCGCAACCTGCACAGGACAAATAACAACATCAGCTTAATGAGCCCAACTCAGCGTGTGCACAATTCTGCATTCTCCATCGGAATTCCCTGTAGCCACTTACATCCGTCACTGGAGAGGATGCTCAGGTGTTACAGTGATGCCATCATACGTCCAGCTCTCACGGCCCAGGGGAGGTCTCTGTCAGGATGATACAATTCCTTGTTTTCAACTTACAGAAAGCACAAGCATTACAATGTCTAATAAAATCAGCCTGATTTCGATTCCGGATGAGTGCTGCACAGAAAAGTGAACTTTCCAGGTGGTCTCCATCTGACCTGAGCCATTATGTGTTTCAAGTCGAGTCAACTCCAGTGGGTCTTTATTCTGCAAAATGTGAATAATAGCTAAGAAATGAAAATGATAGAGAATATACATAGACTAACAGGTGAGCTAGGGGCACCCACATAACCTGGCTTATTATCAGATTCAATGGTGACTGTAGAAATAATAAATACAACAGATGCAACAACGTGACAGGTACGCCACAGATGTAGGAAAAGGTGCAGAGTTGGAGGAAGTGGTTGGTGCTGGTGGCAGGCCAGGTTTTTAAGCGTGCCGGTACAAAGTTTCCCATAAACCACTGGAAACAGCTGACAGCATGTCTACATGAGGTGCCCCCCCCCAGTCTGAGAGCCCGACGGGCAGCTTGCAGGAGATCCCAGGCGACTGCAGCCCAGCTGGTATCCCAATTAGCACAGCAGGCTGCTAAGCAAACTGCTCTGATGTCTAGGCTGCAGAGCTGCAGGCTTTGCCACTTCAGTCAAGGCACAGGAAAGGTAACCGTAACCAAGCAGACGCATAGGAGCCTTGCGATAAACAGAAACACCTGCCACCACTGCCCCCAGTCAAAGGAGGTGAAGAGGGGCACACATGCCCAGCTCCTGTGTGTCAGTAGCAGGTTAAGCACATTAAAATGGCCATAAATACGTCACGGCCGACCAACTTAACATCCTCACAGCCAACCAGCTGGGTTCTGTGGGAACAGATATATTAATTAAATAATTATTGTTAGAGAGATTACTAGGGAATTCTGTTGATGACACTGATACCTAGGTAGGCAGTGTACAGGTTTTAAAAAGGAAATTGCTTTCTAAAAATCCTTAAGACTGTCCCTTGACCAGAAATACACACGCACCCAGTGTAAAAAACGCACAGTTTGAAAATTGTAGGCCTATTAGTATGCAGTAAATATCTCAATGTAATGCACCCATAGCACATCTTAAATAAAAGCGGCCAAATACTAGTGTACATAAGTTTGGCTAAAAAAATACAAAATAAAATAAAAGGACATAGACCTATATCAGGGTATACTACATTTGAACATTTTTTTAAAAATCGCTTTCGTGGAAATAGTTACAAAAATGTCCTAATGTGATTACAATACATTTTATGCTAAAGCAAGTTATTAAATCCCATGCAGTACGTTGTCGGTTACAGAGACATTATGAGTTAAGCCACAGCATAGCACCTGAATGGGGAAACACCCCAGGATTTACTGCACGCCGACAAGCACCGGCTGGAATTGGTGCACAACTGTGCTTTAAGTGCTACAGTGACAATAACGTGTCTAAAGAAAAGTGAAAAACGGAACGAGTCTTTCGCAAGTGTTTAAATCGGTAAGGGTTCATCGCTTTTGCTTGGATTCCCGTACGAATAAAGGACAGCAGAAGTACGCAGTACTTACTCCGGTGGGCGCTCCGCGGGTTCACACGGGACATGGCTCGGCAAAGCGGCCCCTCGCCGCGGCTCCGCCGGGCTTATAACAGGGGGCGCACGCCCATGCCGCCGCGGCAGCGCCCCCTTGCCCGGGGCTTCATATACACATTACACGTGGCTTTAAATCAGACACTTTCATGACGTCTATATTAATAAATTAGTTATTTGCAAATGTTTAATGTTTCAAAATTTTAAAATGCTTCGGTTACGTAGTATAAATACAGCTGTTCCCTAGGGTCGCCCTGTCCTGCCCCGTATACTGATATTATGTAGACTTGGGTCGCCCATTAACCTTTTTCATTCTGTTTGAACGAATGTTCTAAGTGAGTGAAAAGATCTCGGCTACTGCACATTTTTGTGCATTTCGTCGTCGTTACCTGGTTCAGTTCATTCAGTGATCTAATTATCACGCCGCTTATCGATTTCATTCACGAAAGGGATTAGTAAACTTCTAGAGCGTGCAGTCCAAACAGAGATACGCTCTCTACCGCCCCCCACTGGCGTAATTATGTACATACGACAGAAAGAGTCTGCGTGGCTAATATAATCTGTATTCTGTATTATTACCAGTGGTTAAATTGGCTTTTGTAAGGAGGGGGAGCCGTTCTCTACTCACAGTGGTCAATATCTCTCAAAACATCTTTATTTGTGCCCCCCTGCCATCCCTCTAGGACTTGTACACTTCTACAACCAGGAAGAGGGCAGGTAGAATCATCACTGACCCATCACACCCTGGTCACTGTCTTTTTGAACTTCTCCCCTCTGGCAGACGACTCAGAAGTCTGC
>JAODKN010000001.1:42942132-42955777 GCA_026774425.1 Petrocephalus zakoni | reverse complement strand
ATTATGTTGTTAATTTGATTTATTCTTCACAATGTACCGATAACAATACCGTTAAAGTACCGGACCAATAGGCAGCATCGGAAAGAGTAGTATTGCCGTTAAAATCTTAAAGATATCCATCCCTACTGGCAATAGAGTAAAGCTTTGAAGACCATGCTATAGAAAATGCAAACAATCTTTCCCAAGGACAGCAGAGGTCGCTCTATGTAGGAATAATGAAGCTTACGCATAGGAGGTAGGAACATGACTCTGGCACAAACATCATTGGGAGATGAGCAGGTCTCCACTGTAGTTCTACAGCCTTTGTTGATACACCTGTTACATCGCAGTGCCTCTCCTGGAGAAGGAAATAGAGATCAACACGTCCTTCCTAACACATTCACCCAGGGTGGTTACATACACTTGATGGATTCATTACTAATTCAACTGAAGTCTGCTTCTGGAAGCAGAGCACTGCCTGGTGAATTAAACTTGAACTGTAGCAGTAAGACATTCAGTTTCAAGTAGCAAGGTGAAAGTGTGAAGCTTCACATGATGGAACTGGCAAAGAGCTGAACAATTATGCGACAAATGGAGGCATGCCACACGAGGGATGACATGTAAGAGGTGGCCTCACCACAGCTGACAGCCAGCAGGACCACGACGGTCAGCATTAAGGTCTTCATCCTTCAGGCAGCTTCGGAGTCCAGAGAGGAATCAAGGAGCTGGAAAGCAGCATGAAACGGCACCAAGCAAAAAGAGATGAAAAAGAGACACAGCTAGGATAGGCAGAATAAAAATAGGTATTGAAGAAGGTCAGTGGCAGCTAGAATAAAATAAGAGGTTAATAACAACTGAAGATCTGAAATGTCACAGTCACACCTTAATAGGGCATACAGACGTACAGGAATAAGGGCTGACTGGACACAATGTACCTTCAGACGGTGCTGTCGTATTCCCGCTGTGTCTTGTTTGAAGTTTGCGATCGTCTCACCAACACCGCTGGCTTCCTCCGTTTAAATAGCGGTATCCTGGGACTGTTGGGCGGTGCTGTTGGGAAACCTGACCGTGTGTTAGGAAACACCAGTGGCATGACGAGTACAGCCTCAGTACTTGTGCAATGACAGCCAAAAGCACAGACATATTGGCAAGGGGAACACTGCACCACTGTATTCAGGACATCTCACAGAAAAAGTATGTGCTTTGCTGGAAGGTTACTGAGTTACATTGTGTGACCCCAGGAGTGTGACAGGGTTTACAGAGCTTCACTCATTGAACTGATCATAGCCAGAGTGATATAGAAGCAGAGAAAAACAAATCAACAGCAGATTAGGCACCAGGACTGAGAGCAAATTCCATTTGGGCCCGCAGGGCAGTTTGCAATCATGCACTTCACAGATTTTTAACTTTAGGCCAGCCTGCAAGTACACCAGTGTTCAGGCTACGCATGATAAACGGAGAGTTTGGTAAAAATGTGATTATGCTGAGACCCAGACATGCAATGAAGGCATGAGTGTCATTTGCGAAGCAAAGCAGAAGGAGTTTTGCTTCCTAGACTTCTAGATGGATTCGAGGACCATCTTTAAACAGACAGTGGACAACTAAAGCACTGGAGACAGCTTAGGAAAGTCTCATGGATAAAAGCAGAACATTAGAATAACTCCACATACCGCAGAATTGGGACAAATGTTACTTAAAAAATATGTTTTTCTTTTTTCCTCTTGAGGAGCTCTGGGGACAAGGCAGCAACATGATGACAAACTCTCTGGTAGGACTTTGGGCCTGCAGGACAGTTTGCAGTCGTGTCCTTCAGCTTTCGTTCACCTTGAAAGTCTACCAGTATTCAGGCTAAGCATGATCAGCACTGACTTCAGGAGCTTCCCTTCTTGTCTCCCGGCATGTTTCCCTGCTGCTTACATCAAACACGCTCCCCTATAAAAATCACCATCCCTAAGAACATGCTGCTTAAGGACAGAAAACATCATGGAATTCTGTGCTGAAATGGCTGAAAGAGGCAAATCTGAATCATCTGTGGATCTATGGAAACATGACAATACTGCAATATATCGCGTTATAAATTTCCCTCTTACTGTGCTGTTCTGACACTTGTTGCGCAATGATTAAAGACTAGTCACTGTTCAACTTTCTGTACGTCAGAATATATTGGTTTTTAATAAAATAAAGAAATAATTGTGCTATAGTTAATTAGCAGAAGACTTTGTCCAAAGAGACATAGTTGGGACCAGATAGTTGGGACCAGATAGCAGGGTCAGGTAACATCCAAGGAGAAACTGTGACTAAGGGCCTTTCTTGACGGTCCAATGATACAAGTACTCTGGTGACCACAGGATTTGAACTGATGCCCATCCTGACATGGACAGAGATGACTAATGCATGACGATACATGATCACATAATGTCTGGGTTTTATTGAGCTAGTATCGGGAAAAGTTCATTGTAGAGTCTTAAAGCACTTATGTAAGTCGCTCTGGCTAAGGGCGTCTGCCAAATGCTGTAAATGTAAATGTCTAAGAGAGGTGAAATCAGAAGAACTAACTGAGATCTCTTTAGTGGATTACAGCCCCTTAGATATTTTGCTAACCTTTGATTTTTCAATAGTCTATACATATTTTTCCCCTTGTACTGTGAGTAGAAAAAAACAACTGAAAGATGTGAACAGCATTGGGATGCTGCACGACCCCTGGCTGCTTAAGCTGTCGCTATGCTGAGACGCAGACATGCAATGAAGACATAAGTGTCACCTGTTAAGCCAAACAGCGTTGGGTAAAGCTGCCCCATCAATGGTAGCTGCTCACCCGTGCTTTGCTGAAGAACCCAAAGGTGTAACATGCAAGCTTCTCAGGTGTGGATGTTCTACCTCCTCGGACACGTCACAACAAAATAGATCAGGCAGCTTTATGGAGTTTTATTAAGCAGAGGATGGCATATGAAGGGTACAGTGACCTTTAGAAGGAGTCTGTGGTTCTGTTTGAGTACATAGATGGCAGAAAAAACACAGGAAACTGATTCAGAAACTCTTACGAACAAAAGGAAAATATTGGGACAACTCCTTACATGCAAGAATCAGGACAAATTAACAAGTTTGAACACGTGCAGCACGTTACTCTGGGTCAGGGCTGCAGCACATTACTCTGGGCGGGGTTGAAACGCTTTGCTCTGGGTGTGGATTTGGGCGATGCTCTGGGCGGGGATCACAGTGTCGATTTCTATCTGTGATCCACAAGATCAGTTGCAGAGGTCCGATGAGCAGCAAAAGGCACTCACATTGGGCACGGAAGTCATCAGATGGCAGTCTGATGCCTTCATGCACCTCCGAAAGTAATTGACAGCTGTAGACAGAGTAACAAGTAAATAATTAATACGTTCACTCCTGGGTAAAAAAATGAGTCAAACCAAGAATTGCCTGGACTGAGTTTTTGGTCTCACATTAAAAACAAACTACAACTAAGAAATGTTTTTCAGCTACTCATCGACTATTTTAAGCCATTAACACTGAGCGGAATAACATTGACTCTTCATTTTGTAAAAGTCCTGTCTGCAAGTTTACCCACAAGACTTAAACTTTTAAGGAAATCAAAGGGAAATGCTAAGATATTTTATTTTATTTATTAAATTCCTGTTAATGTTCTAACCAGTTATTTGCTATTGAGACCCTTAAAAGCTTAATGCTTTGTAGTTTTGGGTTTAGCCCAAGAGTGTTTGTCTGTCTGGCAATAGAGTAAAGCTTTGATGACCATGCTATAGAAAAAGCAAACAAAGCATAATCTTTCCCGAGAACAGCAGAGGTCACTCAATGTAGGAATAATGCAACTTACGCATAGGAGGTAGGAACATGACTCTGGCACAAACATCATTGGGAGATGAGCAGGTCTCCACTGTAGTGCTACAGCCTTTGTTGATACACCTGTTACATCGCAGTGCCTCTCCTGGAGAAGGAAATGGAGATCAACACGTCCTTCCTAACACATTCACCCAGGGTGGTTACATACACTTAATGGGTTCATCATTAATTCAACTGAAGTCTGCTTCTGGAAGCAGAGCACTATCTGCTAGTGAATTAAACTTTTGCTAGTGAATTAAACTGCAACAGTAGGAGATTCAGTTTCATAACAGGGTGAAAGTGTGAAGCTTCACATGATGGAACTGGCAAAGAGCTGAACAATTATTTGGCCTCACCACAACTGATAGTCAGCAGGACCACGACGGTCAGCACTAAGGTCTTCATCCTTCAGGCAGCTTCGGAGTCCAGAGAGGAATCAAGGAGCTGGAAAGCAACATGAAACGGCACCAAGCAAAAAGAGATGAAAAAGAGACACAGCTAGGATAGGCAGAATAAAAATTGGTATTGAAGAAGGTCAGTGGCAGCTAGAATAAAATAAGAGGTTAATAACCATTAAAGATCTGAAATTTGGTCACAGTCACACCTTAATAGGGCATACAGAAGTAAGGCCTGGCTGCACACGATATACCTTGATATGATGCTGTTGTATCCCAGCCGTGTCTTTTTTGAAGATGACGCTGTTTCACCAACACTGCTTGCTTTAAATACCATTTAGATTTCCGTATTGTGGGACTATTGTGGGCGGTACTGCTAGCAAAGTTGAGTAGGAACATCAATGGCATAGCAGAAATAACTTCAATGCTTACAAAATGATCAGGTGACTGCTTACACACACATTGGCAAGGAGAACACTACCCCATTGTACTCGGGATATCATTCAGAAAACAAAATGACTGGAAGGTATTTGTCATATTGTGCGACACTTGGTTTGTGAGAGATGGCACGGAACTTCGAATGGATCAAAGCCAAAGAAATACAGCAAAAAAAAATCTAATTGTGCCTGCAGAGCAGTTTGTAATCATGCAGTTATTGGATTTTTAACTTTAGCCCAACCTGTAAGTGCACCATTGTTCAAGCCAACCATGGAGCTCAGAGTGTTTCTCTGCCTTTCAGTCATACCCCACCCCCTAAAAATCATCACCCATAAAAAAGCAGTAAACAACACAGCTTGGCTGTACGTGTTGTTAGTATGTCACAGTGCAGGCAGTGTTGACTTAGAAGCAGGGCCGGCCCGTGGCATAGGCAACATGCTAAGGCAAAATGCTAAGGGCGCCATCCATCCAGGGGGCACCACAAACGGAGGATGGAAATATAGTGTAACATTCCACTATTCTTAAAACTAGTTGGTATTAATGTGTCTTAATATAAAAAGACAAGCCCACATGAATTTACCTGCTTAGCGAAGCATATTAAGTAACAGTAGTAATAATAATGATACGTAACTTTCCTATGAGGCCACCGCAGCACCCCCCAACTTGGGGGGCAGGGCCAGTCAAGGCGACATCGACAGCTGAATAGGGCCCCAACTTCTCAGGGGCCCCCGACTTACCGGCCAAGTTCACTTTGTCTCCGACAAGGGGCGGCGGCAGAGATGCTCGCTTAGGGCGCCGCATCACCCAGGACCGCTACTGCTCAGAAGTCTATAACACTTTACATGAGGGACCAGGAAACAAGTATTACTTACGTTCTGATCCCATGTTTGTTGATATATAATCAGTATATCAAATCATAATGATTTGCATATTTCATGCAGGTACTATACATGTTGATGATTTGTACTTGAGAAGTAAGAGAGTTACTAAGTTCACAGTGCCCCCTCAATTAAAGTATTACTGGGAGGTTATATCCCAGCGATATCTTGCAAAAGTCCTGCTTAAATGCCAGAGGAAGCCATGGCATAATTGATGATAACAATGTTGCTAAACTACATTAATAATGTAGTACTGACAGTGAAAGCACAGCCTGCTTGTGGTATGAGTCCTAAATCTCTTTAAAGATGGGCTTTGGTTGCTGGGATTAGGACTGTGGTCACTGAAAAGTGCCTGGCTTCCACTTCGTTATGGTGAGTCAGTATGATGCCCTGTGTCCTTAGTCTGCTAGGAGAAAGGAGCTTGTTAATGCTACTTGTGTTATATAGTTACAACAGGTAACACAGCAGCTGCAATGTTTATGCAGGCTGGATTTGTAGGACTTGCAAATTCACAAATTCACAAATGTCAGGCCATGCACTGTGGAAAAATGACCCCACCTCAGGGTCCACTATGATACCCCTGTCACTCTCCTGCACCCTGTCTCCCTGACAAACACATCCTAACATTCCAGAAAGAATCAATAGCACAAAAAAAAACATAAAATTGTGACTAGATTTCTGCTAGAGACCCATAGAACCTCTTCTCAGCACTGTTTGAACTGAATTTGAACTGATTCTGTATTTTTGGTAACTGAGTAAAACCACTGGTGTGGTTTTTTGACGGGCGTCTTACTCATTCTTATGCCCTGACAGCAAACACAGTCGAATGAGGATTTGTGACTGACACAAACTCTATTTACCGCTCTGTTATCAGTTATTTGTGCTATCCCGTTAAATAACAAAGCTTTGCACTTTATGCAAATAACAAGATAATCTCTATGAAAACTGATCGCCATGACGTGATTAAATTCCACCATTTCAGATAGTCTTTTATTGAGTAACCGTTGGTTATGATACGAGGTCTTCAAAGAGTTAAGTTGGCCTAAAAATCATGGCGTGCTTAATGGTGTCTCCATTAAGGTCACTCTGAAAGCTTGTGTGGCCATCTCTTCGCAACTAAACTTTCTGCCAGTGTCACAAGTCCGACTCACAGCTTAATGGTTAAAAATGTTTATTAGCCATCAAAAGCAAAGTTACTGACAGAACACTTCAATCTGAGCTGCCAATCCATCAGTCCAGGTCTTCTGTCCCATAGGCCCTGAGACCAGCAGTCCCAACACTGCTGGAAACAGGAAACCATGAGAATTTGGGCCACTGACTGGATAGACAGCTTCCAGGATGTGCTGAACCAAAAAACAAACTTAAAGGCAGAGGGCTGAAGATCACAGACCAAGAACCAGGGAACATGACAGGGGCAAGAACTCAAAAAGCAGGACACACACATAGGAAACCCCAAAAAGAGGACACCAGTGATACAGCACACCAGCTAAGGAATGTTCTCTTAGTTCTAGTTCTAAAATTTCCTGCAAGGGCCTCACCCCCTCACATATATTTATTCATATAGGGTTCCGTGTTCAATACGTGAAAAAGGGAATATGTATTTAAAAGAGATGAAAGCTGATCATGATAAACTGGAAAAATAATTGCCTTGCCTACAGTATGCATACACATTAGGCTTTACGTATAAGCACAGTGAAACAAGATTTGAGTAAGATAAATGAATATGCTTAAACGAATATGATATAGTATATTGCATTCTTTTTACTATAGGGCACAATTTATTTTTATTTTGTGAATGAGTTGTTGATTGAAACCGAAAGGAGGAAGTAAGAAACATATATGGAATTTCAGTTTTAACTGCCATTATTTAAATTAAAGTATAAACCCATGATTGCATACTAACAAACAGCACAAATATATTCACATTTGCAGATGATGCCCCTGTGGTAGGACTGACACAGTCTGACGAGTCTGCCTACAGGGATGAGGTCAGCAAACTCTCTGAATGGTGCTCCATCAACAACCTGACACTTAACACCTTCAAAACAAAGGATCCCATTATCAACTTCAGGAAGCAGGAAGAGAAACCTGCTCCTCTATACATCAGATAGAGATTCCTGGCTTTAAATTTCTTGGCACACACATCTCCCAGGACCTCACATAGTCTTTTCACACAACCTTTCTGGTGAAGAAGGCACAGAAGTGGCTCTACTTCTTAAGGATGCTGAGGAAGGCTAACCTGCAGCTGTTGGAGTCCTTCTATCGCTGCTCTGTGGAGAGCATCCACACCTGGGGCATCCTGGTATAATACGCTAGCTACTAGCACGAAGGTGCTCCAGAGAGTCATCAAATCAGTACAAAACAGTACCTACACCCAGCTATGTATACAGAACCTGATGTCTATGAAGGGCCACAAAAATCAATCATCAGGGACTCAGCTCCCTCAGGCCACCACCTCATCACTCTGCTGCGCTCTGGAAGGCGTTATAGGTCCATTATGATGCACACTTCCAGACTACTGGAAAGCTTCTATCCAAACTGAACTGTAATAAGTGTTCACTGCATCTAAGTTCAAGAGTTCTGATCTCATGTCTTTCACTGTCATCCGTGGGACAAAATAATCAATATCCCTGGGACTTATTGCAATTACTGTGAAATGGAACTACTCGATTATTTACTATTTATATACTTCCACCTTGTATCCATGTATGCATTCAGAGGCATATTGGTTTATATTAATGTTGCTATTTTATTTTATGCGTTTGTAGCTTAATATGCAGAGCTATGTGTGTGTTGAATCTGTTTGAAGATTCTGCCTTTTAATATACTATTTGTACTATTCAAGGGACACATCAGTTTTTGTTGTACATTTGGGCAATGACAATAAAAGGCATTCTATTCTATTCTATTCTATTCTATTCTGTTCTATTCTATTCTCCCCAGACGCCCTTAAAGGCTCTGCTGTTTACAACCTGTTTCAATGTGGCTGGAGACACTGGGGGTCTCCACATAAGTTTATGGCCGTTATGATCATGCTTGTTATTAGTGAGAGAATGCATCTGCTAGAATCCTCTTTCTCAAAGTTCAAGGTTTTGTCTGTTTTTCTAGCATTTATCTGCAGGGAAAGTCCTGTATGTCTCAACAGAACTTGCTCAGCGTGATTGATTCGTCAGACCACAAATTTCCCTTGTGTGACAACTGTGTCATTAGGCCAGGCTTAAGGAAATTGGCACCAGTATCACCTGCAAACTGTGACCTTGTGGCCAATCAGCACAGCCCTGACGAGACGGGAATATGTGTTTATGCAAGGTAAACATCCACTTCAGCTCATTTTGAATACCACAAAAGATGGCCTTGAAAACAAGGGAAGGACATGGCAAGTAAAGCCAACGCATAAGAACATCAAACAAATGTAAGGGCATGTTTGAGAGGCTGCTTTTCTGTCAGTGATGTTATCATCTTCCCAGAAGCCACTGCAAGCTACATGAGACGGGCTTTGGCTCCTCTCCTGACAGGAGCATCCCTCTCAGACGCTACACAATGTTTATGTTTTTCCTGTAACTACTACACTGCAAAAGTTGGTTTCATGAAGTAGCACGAGAAACGAGCAGAGAGCCCACACCCACTTTCTGTCCTTGCTCTGTCTTATTTCTGTAGATTTCTGCTAAACACGTGTCAGTCAGTGGAACAAATGAATAAATCAACCTCATACCACAGACATCAACCTGCTAAGAACACAACGCTTACATAAATAACTGGCTGATACATTGTCACTTTATTTTTATCACGCAAATCAAAATATTTTTTTGTGCTGAATTCCAAATTCCAAATACATATTCAGGATTTCCCTATCATGCAGGGATTTTGAGTGGAGACGATTTTACTTTATGCTATACATAATTGAAGAGTTTGGTTCCAAAACGCTATAAATACATTGTAATTAACCATCAAAAAAGCGGCTGCATGAAAACCACTATTTTTTGTTTCTGCATGAAAGATTAGAAATTCAAATCCAGATTTGAGATTTTTTATTAGACAGATATTTTTTTTTCCAAAATGCAATATATCCATGACACATATTTTTTTTTCAAAATCTTACACATCCATTGCATCAATAATAATAAATAAATTTAATTATTTTCTGTGTGTAATTAGGTAACACATAGCCAACAGCAAGAAGCAAAACAAATCTACACATGACAGCCTTGGAAGTTGAGCAATAGGGGACAGTAGTGGCCAAATGGTTAGGGAAATACACTTGTGACTGAAAAGTTGCTGGTTTGAATCCTTGATCTGCAAGGTACCACCTTCAGGCACTGAAATAGGTTCCCACTGCTATGTCACATACAGTATGGGTTAAATGCAGAGGATACACTACATTGTTTGTGTGTGGTGTGTTGACAAGTAATCATCTTATATTGGACAAATTTTCCAAAATTTCATTCATCTTGTTGGCTTGTACATGCTATAAATTCAGTACATAAATAATAAAACGATTTCTGTGTGAAATTGCGCAAAATATAACTAGAGGAACGCTTATCGTCAGTGACCTCCCTAGTAGTGACATATTCGTTTTCCACGTTAGGACGTCATCGCTGGAACTTTTTAACTGTTATGAGACGCAAAATGGCTTTGATCCTGTTCCGCTTTAATAATATGAGAGTAAAAAAACTCGAAGATTTTAGGGAGATCGCTAGCAGTTAGTATGGCAGCGTGGCTAAAGTCTGAAGTCCCTCTGGTGTGTGAACAGGCAATCTGCGGTATTTTCCCCCCGCCTGTGTGTCGCATTTTCTTCACTTCCTCCCGCTTATGATTCTCTTTTGACGGCTTACATTTCTACCCCACGGGAGAAACAGGCACCGGCTCCTGAATGCCATTAAAGCTATTCGTTTGTTTTGTTCAAATCTCACTTAAGGACGGGGATTTTCCGCGATGTTGACAGTCACTGGGCGCTGTCATTTCTACCCCACGGGAGAAACAAGTACCGGTTCCTGAATGCCGTCAAAGTTATTAATTTGATTTGTTCAAATCTCACTTAGAAGGACGGGGATTCCCCGCGACGCTGACAGTCACTGGGCGCTGTCATTAATAGGAATGGCGCGCTGTGATTGGTCGAGCTGAGATATCGAGTTCTGCCGAAAATCGGGACTGGCGTTTGTCGCGGTTCGGAAAGAAATATACGACAGCGAAACACGCCAGAAATTGCATTTTGCATTGATCTGAATATGGAACTTTGAATAGCGATCAAATGCCAAATTTCCTTTGGTGTTCATCTAAAAGGTAGATTTCCTGCTGTACTTGGTCTCACGGATATCTCACCTAAGGCTCTATCAGAAGTCATCAAACAGACTGGGACTGTTGATATAGTTCTTCCGTATCGGGGAGAAATCAGAACCCTGTCTCAATTGTCCAAACGTGGTGCAGCCTGTAAACTCTGGGAAAACAGACTCACGGTACTTTGTGCTCTTGTTTCTTCACAAATATTCACAAATAGAAATTAAGTAATTTTTCCTAAATTAAACTTTAATATGCCCCTACATTCCATCCATTCTCTGCCACTTATCTGGGGTCGGGTCGTGGGGGCAGCAGCCCAAGCAGGGATGCCCGGACCTCCCTCTCACCAGCCACCTCCTCTGGCATTCCCCGGCCAGCTGAGAGATATAACCTATCCAGCGTGTCATGGGTCTGAGCCAGGGCTTACTCCCAGTTGGACATACCTGGAACACCTACGTTCTTAATAAGGAACTGCAGTGGTGCTTGAAAGTTTATAAACCCTTTCTATATTTTTATATGAAAGTCACCTAACACATCATCTGGTTTTCAAACAACTTCTAAAAGTATGTGAGGAAAACATAGTTAAACAAATGCAACAAAATGTATTATATTTGGTCATATTTATTTAAAAAAAAAAAAGATCCAATGTGTGGCAAAGTAAGTGAATTCTTTGGATTATCATATAATTTGAAGGTGAAATCAGAGTCTGGTGTTTTAAGTCAATGGGATGACAATCAGGTGTGAGAGAGAGACCCTGTTTTATTTAAAGAACAGGGATCCAGCAAAGCCTGATCACACATACAACAAATTGTGTATCATAGCTTGAACAAAGTAGGTATCTGAGGATCTCAGAAAAGAGTTAGTGTTGCCCATAAAGCTGGAAAAGGTTACAAGACCATCTCTAAAGAGTTTGGACTCCACCAATCAACAGTCAGACAGACTGTGTCCAAATGGAGGAAATTCAAGACCGTGGTTACCCTACCCAGAAGTAGTCGACTGTGAAAGATGACTCTAACTGCAAGGCGTGTAATAGTCTGAGAAGTTACAAAGGACCCCATGGTAACTTCTAAGCAACTGATTGCCTGTCTCACATTGGAAAATGTTGATGTTTATGAGTTCACCATCAGGAGAACACTGAACAGCAATGGTGTGTACGGCAGGGTAGTAAAGAGAAAGCCAGTGCTCTCCCCTAAAAATGTTGCTGACTGTCAACAGTTTGTTGAAGATCATATGGACAAACCAGAAGGATATTAGAAGAATGTTTTGTGGACGGATGAAGCCAAAATAAATCTTTTTGGCTTAAATGAGGAGCGTTATATTTGGAGGAGGAAAAACTGAATTCTAGCATAAGAACTTTATCCCATCTGTGAAATATGGTGGTGGAAGTGTTCTGGTTTGGGCCTGTTTTACTGCATCGGGGCCTGGACGGTTTGCCATCATTGATGGAACAATGAATTCTGAACCAGGGAATTCGGAAGGAAAATGGCAAGACATCTGTCCATGAACTGAATCTCAAGAGACAGTGGGCCATGCAGCAGGACAACGATCCTAAACACACCAGTCATTCTACCAAAGAGTGGTTAAAGAAAAAGAAAGTGAATGTTCTGGAATGGCCAAGTCAAAGTCCTGACCTTAATCCAGTTGAAATGTTGTGCAAACGTTTAGTTGCAGTCTTTGCTGCACAAGGGGGCCACACCAAATAATGAGAGCATGATTCACCCACGGTAATTTTGCCAGATGGAAATATGTTATTGAATTTTTTTTTCAATAAATACATGACCACATATAATCAGTAATTTGTTAAACTAGGTTGTCTTCGTCTACTTTTAGGGCTTGTTTGAAAATCAGATGGTGTTGTAGGTCACTTTCATATAAAAATATAGAACATTTTTTTAAGGGTTCACAAACTTTCAAGCAGCACTGGATGTACTAGCCTAAAAATGTCATCATTCAAAATCCGTGATAGCAAAATTATGACTAAAATAAGACTAAAAACACCCCTTCATTGTTCTGTGCAAAGACCTTTGCTGACCAGTATAACCAGGAAATTCTACGGCAGAAAATCATACCGCTAATCTATAGAAAGAGAATTAAAGTCAATAAAAGGGGAAGAGATTGACTGTTAGCCCTCAGATTACACAACAGGCTTTTTCCCGTTATAAGCCGAACACACATGCCACCATATAGCTGGGGAAAGTCTGATCAAACAGTTCTGTGGAGGACGGTTACCGGAATAGAGTCCCAGTTACCTAACGCCCTTATTCTAACATTGCACAGTGACAGCTTGACTGAGTACTGGCACAGTGTGTTAAGCAAACTAACGGTGAATGGGTTTAGCAATGTTGTGTGTGCGTTTCTTTGCTATTATTTGCCCACTGGCTCTCCCCTATTGACAGGGGAAGAAGACCTGCCAGTATTTACACATGCAT
Source organism: Petrocephalus zakoni (assembly GCA_026774425.1). NCBI lineage: Eukaryota > Metazoa > Chordata > Actinopteri > Osteoglossiformes > Mormyridae > Petrocephalus > Petrocephalus zakoni. Next base: position 42,942,544 of record JAODKN010000001.1, on the reverse strand, counting down.
CTCTATATATTCAGTTCAATTTATTTGTATATCTATATAATGCCTTTGATACAGTTATCACACAGTTGACCCGAGACATTTGACCAGAGCCTGGCAATGCTCACTGAGCTGCCCAAGGGCCAGCCTCCTTTTCTGCCTGAAAGGAACTCACACAGCCGTACTGTGGCCTGATACTGCTAGCAATCTGCTGCTGCACCTCATACAAGAGACTCCGGCTGGCAAAAGCTGAAATTGGCCGAATTGGTTACTTAATAAGCCAGAATGGTTTATTTTGACACCCAACAAACCAAATAAACACGCAAAAAATAAGTTATGTTTATAAATTAGTTATTACCTTTACCGGTTTTATGGCTATTGGGGTACCCCTGACCTAATATGTGGGGAGCTCACTTTCATTCACACAGAAGGTTTC
>JAODKN010000001.1:42833249-42857404 GCA_026774425.1 Petrocephalus zakoni | reverse complement strand
GATAACGTAGTGCAAGCTAAATCCTTAGGTTCCTTTAAATCAGAGATAGATAAGATTTTAACAACTCTGAGCTATTAATTAAGTTCTCCCCAAGTGAGCTTGCTGGGCCGAATGGCCTCCTCTCGTTTGTATAGTTCTTATGTTCTTATGTTCTTAAGTTCTAATAGAACTTGGATTGAAAAAGTGGAAACCTGTTTAATAATTTGTGTTTTAACTCATGTATAAAGTGTAAGATAATGTTAAATTGGCAGGCAACATTTCATACATAAATTTTATTTCAGTTTTAGAGGAAGCACGCGTTTCATTCCGGTTAAATATTTTTAAATAATTTGGATGAAGAAAAAAATAAGATTGCAACATTTTAAATTATTGTTTTGTTTACAAAGCTTTCAAGGATGTTTCATTTAGTTTTTAGAGCCTTTTTATTGTGTTCGACAATACCTTGTGCTGGTAGGCCACCATCCTGACAGCAGTTGGTACAGAGAGAGAAGGGGGGTATCAGGAACAGCTGCTGTCACAGTTCACATGGTTACCGATAAAAATCGGTGACAGAGAGTGTGGTTTAGAATGTGCACCAACAGAAAATGGGAAAAGGCAGAAACAAATCCTGATTTTCCACTAGGCCAAGGGCCAAAAGTAAAAGAAAATAAAAATCCTTAAAGTTTCGGCTGCACAGTCATGATGCCTGTGTCTCCAATCAACTAAAAGAATCATGGAGATATAACATTGCACTTTAGGTTACTTTGAAGAATTACTTGATTGACCAACTTGGGTTTTTAGTCAAGACTAGATATCATAGTGACGAAAAGGTGACCCATTAACATACCCTCTTTACGTAAATGCTGCTTAAAAAAACACTTATTTGCGCATGCAATACTTTGCTGAACATAAACATTGACTGCTTCTCGGAGGGATCCTTAAAGTACAGCACATAATGTTGTATCCCTTATAACTTTACTATCATACATAAATATTTGGGTTGCATAGTGGGTAGCAATGTTGCTTCATTCTTCCAGTCATAAGGGTATGAATTCTGCCTCTGCTCTGTAAGTGTGCAGTTTGCATGTTCTCCCATGCCATACTGGTTTATTCTGCAGTCCACAGACATTTAGTGAATTGGCACCTCTGAACTGTTAATTGTGAGTGAGTGTGTCTGTGTGTGTGTGTGATAACATGCCTTGCCCGTTGCAATCTTGGGCATCTTGTCCAGGACATAACTCTGTCTTGTCCCCTATGGTTACTCAAACAGACCCCTCCCCCATATTTACTGTGAAGGAAAAGTTTGACAGACAAAAGAGCTTACATATTTGGTTAACTGTATTGTTATTTGTATCATTCCTTTTAATTCACTGAATAGAAAAGTTATGAAAACTTCAGCGACGCGAAATAATAGTTCATCATTGTAAGGACACATTTTTCGAAACACTGGCCATTTCTCTCTCTCTGCCTCTTGCTCTCTCTGCCTTCATGCATTGACTTCCATGACATTTGCTCCCTTTGGAAACAGCCCCTGCAGTCTCATAAAGGGACCTGCTTCCTGCTTCTCAGGCTCAAACACTTAGATCATCTGACCTTGCCCTGCTACTGGCTTTGCTCAAGCTACTCAGAGGTCTGGTGTCTTTCATCGTCTCAGTGGCTTCAGCAGGATGCTCAAGCTCCTCTTCTGTAGGCTCCATGGTCACAACATAGGGAGTCACACCCTTGCCATAAGCAATGGGGTCCTCTAGCATTGATGGATTCCTCACCTTCTTCTCCAGAGTATTGAGAGGCATGGGGAATCTCCCTTCCTCCAGACCCTCCTTAGTAATGGAGTAGAACTGGGGTGTGGGCCTGTCTTCCAGTACGTTGTATCCCCGTGCCTTCTGGATGGAGAAGATGGCCACGGAGGGTAAGCTTGAGTCACCTTGAGGTAGCGGCTTGCAGGATACACAGCGCATTTTCCTCACCCCCAGGTAGAAGATCTCCACAAAGTTAAGAAAGAGTGACACAAAGGCTACAGTCACCATGAAGATGATGAATATGGTCTTCTCGGTGGGCCGCGAGACAAAACAATCAACGACATTGGGGCAGGGCCACCGAGCACACTTGTACAGGGGGAGGATGCTGAAACCATAGAGGTAGTACTGGCCCGTTATGAAACCCACCTCAAAAAGGGTCTTGAAGATAATATGGCAGATGTAGGTCCGCAGTAAGGTGCCTTCTAGACGGAACTTCTTGCCACCCTTGGTGATGGCTTCTTTGGCAGCATGGACGTTGCCTTGGTTGGGTGTCAATGGCAAATGTTCCTCTCCCGTCTCTTGCCTGCGGCTCACCTCCACCTCTTCTCTCTCCTTGCGTTTCTCCTCCATGTGGACATGGTGCACGGCATGGCCGACATACACCAGCGAGGGCGTGGAGACAAAGATGATCTGAAGGACCCAGAGCCGGATGTGCGAGATGGGAAAGGCTTCATCGTAACACACATTCTCACAGCCCGGCTGCTTGGTGTTGCAGACAAAGTCTGACTGTTCATCGCCCCAGACAAACTCTGCTGCCGTGCCCAGGATGAGGATCCGGAATATGAAGAGCACGGTCAGCCATACCCTGCCAATCACAGTCGAGTGTTCATTTACCTCCTCCAAGATGTTTCCCAAGAAGCTCCAGTCACCCATGGTTGCTGGTTCGCCTGAAAGAAGACAGTGATAAACCAAAGTATCAGCATAGTAGGCTAGATAGCAGAGTTATAGAAACAGTGGTATAAGAGTTCCTGAGAGCATGTTATAGGAGTCAGAGTAAATGAGAGAGTGTTATAAGAGAAATAGCTATAAGAATCAGAGTTACTGAGAGAGAGCTATAAGAATCAGAGTTACTGAGAGAGCACTATAAGAATCAAAAGTTACTGAGAGAGAGAAGAATCAGAGTTACTGAGCGAGCACTATAAGAATCAGAGTTACTGAGCGAGTACTATAAGAATCAGAGTTACTGAGCGAGCACTATAAGAATCAGAGTTACTGAGCGAGTACTATAAGAATCAGAGTTACTGAGCGAGTACTATAAGAATCAGAGTTACTGAGCGAGTACTATAAGAATCAGAGTTACTGAGAGAGAGAAGAATCAGAGTTACTGAGCGAGCACTATAAGAATCAGAGTTATTGAGACATTATTACAAATCAAATGGCAACTTGCCACCGTAGAAACAAATGTCCGTCACCCCAGCACCTTGCGCTATGAACTGAACTTCAGCCCGGGTCTTTGCCACCTAAAGCTCTGTCCTTGTCGCACCAGTGGGCACGTGTGAATGAATCGCCTCTGATGGCTGGTTTTCAGTTCACCGCAGCATTTAAGCTGGGAGCCAGACGAGCCTTTATTCCACAGGCAACAGGCAGCAACATGACTGACAATGGGATCATCAGACACAAAGGAGAGGTTGGGGTGCACCGCGGGCAGCCAGGGATACGTGCATGTACACTGAGCATATGGCAGCCTAGGAAACTACATCTATGAAATATGTCTGATCTCAGTTGGACACTTACATGCACTTGATCAATTCTATTTCCACATTTTATCAGTACTGCTCTACTTCTGTGGTTTTGTTCACATCCTTCCCTGATGCACCACTTGTTTATTGCACATTTATTGTGTCACTTCTAATACTGGCTTTTGCCTTGCACTTGTCTCTAATTGCTGTTAGTTCTGTTTGTTTGTTCTATTGCTGCTGTTTGTTCTACTGTGCCCCCATGCACCTGTTCCCTCCCTACAACCTTGCCATAAGAATTTCACTGTGTTCCACGGAACATATGTGACAATGCAAAACTGAAACTTGAAACAGAAAAACTGGCATACACTACTGTGCAAAAGTCTCAGGCAACCAAGGAAAACGATGTGAATATGGTGCATGGCATGGCCGACATACACTATAATCTTCCTGTTGCTGTTAAACTATGATTTTATGTCTGTCAAAGTGTGTCATCTAAGCCATTTCAAAACCTCTCATTAAGTCATGCCAGTATTTGCAGCAACCATCCAGTACATCCATGTCATTTTATGACTAATCAATACATGTTTGAGTGATTTAATTAACTGATTAATTGAACTGGTGGTGAGGTTTAACAAGGACACTGAATGGCTGAGGTGCCCCTAAGGTGAGGATTGGGAACCGATGTGGTGCTCATCTAACCATCCATTAAGGTCTCAGTAACTTTTTGGAGAACAGAAGTAATTCTTGTTAGTTTTTACTGTGTTACTGTTCTAATGTTAAATTATGTTTTTTTTTCTGAAGAAATTTACGATTACTACACAGATAAATAGTTTTAAACATTACATCCACAGTACACCCGAGGCATGATTTTGAGATGTCCGAAATTCAGATTATTGAAATTGTTTATAAACTTGATATCCCTGGTGGGCTAACATGGACAGAAGGTCACTGCCCTGACCAGATCCTCCTTATCCTGTCCAAACAAAGATCCAGTGGAGAATGGCTGATTTTTATCTTACAGAAATTAAATTAGAGCGAGACTGATAGGGGGCGATATTGAGCCCATTCTCTCAAAAATACCTGCAGCTGTCCTGCGGCTTATATGATGGTTGGAGTCTGGGGAAATGGGCCAATTAAAGCAGACTGTGATACAGGGAAAGGCAACGAGGGGCAAATGCATGAAGGCAGCGGCTGCTGGATGACATGGGGTTGTGTGAAAAGTAACTTTTTAACGTTTGTGTTTTTGAAATCTGGCTTCTGACCTTGACTTTGCTCCACCAAGAAGTGATGCAAAGAGAAAGCAGCTCCAGTAGCAGAGCCCTGTCAGATGCCCCCTGAAAGTCACACAACGCACAGCTGGCAAGACATACTCAGACAGGGGGAAAAGTTTATTTAATAAATGAAACTGTGTAGCCATTATCTAAACTGTTGATATATTGTTGCCCAAGGAAACCGTTTGCACTGTGATTTTTGCAGTGAGAAAAAAACAGTTGTGTTTGGAGTTCATGGTTAATGTTCCAAGCTGCTCATTTACTACACAACCCAACTGTCCTGTTCAGTGTCTTTGCTACAATACTCAACATGTTCTTCACTGAGAGACGCTCATCGAGATATCCTGTTCTGGATGTGTGAGCATTATTTCTCTTGGAGGGAAGTGATTTTTCTTATTTTAATGCGTATTTATATGCTCAAGACAATTGTGTACACAACAGTGTAAAAGTCAAGTACTTCACTGTCATGCAGGATAAAAATGAACATTCCTGTTACTATAAATAGTGTGCTTCACTGTCATTTTGTGCTCCCTTCATTTATTTGATGTTTAATAGCAGGGGTACCCAACTCCAGTCCCGAAGGGCCATAATCCAGCACAGTTTGCAGATTTCCCTGCTCAAACACATCTTAATCAGCTAATTACCAGGTTTAAAAGATGGTCATTGATTCGTGAGTATTTTACATGCACTGATTGATGATTACAATGAATATCAATGTGTGTGCAGGTTTTTTTGACCACATTGTAAGACCATCAGCTCAGCCAATGTGAGCCCCTGAATTCAGCCTCCTCCAGTCCTGTTCTGCCATTTTAGCATAGATGTCAATTTCAACCAATCGCAGGTCACATACCAAGCTGGACAGGAGGGGGCGCTAATGGTGAAAACTTGGCATATGAGCTGAGGAGTGCAAAAAGACACCCATGTGGGGGGAGTCATCACTCTGGCTAGCGAGTACAATGAAATTGCTGGAGGGGATACATTTTTGGCCACATATTCGGCCACAAAAAGTCAACATGTTAAAACCATCGCTAGGATTTCTCATTTTATAAATCAAATGTACAATCTTTATTATGAAAAGAACGCAGTATACCTCACTTTTAACTTAGAATATCATAAAATAAAACGGGTTGTTAGTGAATCAAAGGAAAATGACACACAAATTAAACAAATCAAATAAGTCTCCTAGTAATCTCCTGTTACATTAAAACGCATGGTGTTATGTTAAAGTGAGACTTCCTAACACCAAAACCTGTATTTTTGATCCAGCCAAGCTGTCCAGTCATTTCTGGCAAAAAGTGAACCCTGAGAAGTTCAAGAAAACTAGAAAGTCTCGCCTTGTGGTACAGTGCTCTTACAGGGAGGAGAAATGTGGAACTGAACAAACAGACCTCAGTTCAATTTTTCCTTTATTCTGTCACCATTTTTCACATGCCAGAAAAGAATTTCAACCATGTTTCATAATGAAAACCATGTTTCATAACGAAGGCCTTTTATAAAAACATTGCATTATTTACATTCCTGTTATGAAATGTAAGCCAAATGAAGGTGATTAAACACTGGGAATGTCTGTCTAACAGCAAATTACCATACTTTGTCTGTGTGGGATGAGTGATCGAGTTTCAGCTTAGAGGCAAATTCAGGTCAAGTTCTACTGTACATGCAGCACAGTCCGGTGTGATGTGCAGCAGTAAAGATTAATAGGACACAAGCTCATTAATCTGAGTAGAAATTGCTCCCGTCACAACCAACCAGAGCTATGTAATACAGAAACAAGATGTCAAATGCATGCTGATTAACCTGTCTGGATATTGACAGGATGGGAATAGAATACAATGGAGATTGGAAACATGGTTTTCATCACCCTATACTTTGAGCTGTGAGCAAGGGCCAGGTAGGTTGAATCATCAGACAAACATCCCCTCTGTTCATCAGTGTGGTGGGAAAGAGTGTTCATGTTGCCCCTAAATAAAGGTGAACTGGATAAAACACAGATAAGGCTACTGCCTGCAGACCACACCCATCTTTTTTTTTATTGGTTACTTTCAGTGAAAGTACAGTCTGGCAAAGGTGAACCCCACCCCCCCAACTGAGGGGCGATGGGTGTGATGCAGCAGACGGGCCTACTGTGAGCCATGAATGCCGGCGGGATTTGGCACAAAGACGTGAGGTTATGGTGTGGAGAGCAGGGACATTGAGTGTGTGCACTGAGGCATGAGGCTGGCCCCAGTGCTAACCCCAACGCCAACCCCAAACCCTGCCACAGGCCGTCCCACCTACTCAACTTGACAACTCAATTGAGTTGACAACTAAATGACTAGAAGCAACAAAATACTGTATAAAACTGGGGGTTAAAATGAAGGCTGAGTAGAATAGGGTAATTTGAGTCAAATGCATGCTGATTAGCCTGTCTGGACAATGGGAATAGAATATAATGGAGATTGGGGTTTTTTCCCTACAAAGGTCGTAATTATAAACTATAAATGATAGCTATTTCTCTTTCCATCTGAATCACACTAGGTCCTATTAAATTTATATTTAATTGTTACTACTCTAGGGATTCATTCCTCTGCTGAACAGTAAGCTTTATGAATTCCAGAGATCACACTTGCAATGAAAAGGACTCGTCACCTCACATATGTGACAGGTGTTTCTGTGGGAACACACACGCTATAGTCATTACTGTGGATTCTCAAACCTAGCCTATCAAACAGTGTGAGAGCTTCTTACTGGTGAAGTCCTGGGTCCATGCACCATGACACAGTGTTTGAGTGACCAACCGCTGAATTGGTCTCACAGTCTCTGTATGTTCCACATGAATCCTGTGTGTACCGATACACAGCCCTAGCAGCAGACCATGTTTGGTCACAAGTGGTCAGTTCACTTCTGCCTTAGCATCACGTTCCTGAGTTCCTCATGTTAAATTCAAACCTTTCCAATGCATGTTTAATGATTGTTTTAATATCATGCCCAATAGCCTTTCCCTGACCAACACGGAAATAACATATATGAAAAATTCTTCTAAGGGTCAGTGTTATCAAATTGTAAAGAAAAACATTTGATAAGCTTATTTATATATGGGTAGCGTTTTTTGTGCTTATAACAACATCTGACGGAATCAGCAATCTCCTTTGGCAGCCATCTTTGTTGACTCTGGAAGCCTGGAAGCAGCTGGGCACCGGCAAGCACTCACTGACCCGGAGGACGATTTTCAGAGCCAGCAGAAAAGGCGGAAGGCGTAGCACTAATAACACCTCGACAAAGACAGACCCTGTGGTACAATTTAGATCACAGGACTGTTTCCCGAGCTGCAAACACAGGAACAAAGTCCGAAGAAACCTCCATGGGTCTGTGCTGTTTTTGAAAAGAAAAAAATGGGTTATCGAGACTTTTTCAATTGTTTCTCCTGTATAAGTTGCCCTGCCCATACAAATAACCCCTACATTCAGATTCTGGCTGCCTGGCATTTCTTGAATGCTCTAGCTATCTTACCATTGTTTCACCGTCACCTTGGGGCACACCACAGACATTTGCTCAGCAAACGATGGTCAGATCAGCTTTCATAAATAATGAGCAAATTTTCCCGTGCAAAACCGACCAGGAAGCTGAAAGCACAGGAAGGCTTCAGATACACTTAGTGGTTGTGGCTTTTCCTGGGATTGAAAAGCGAAAAGCTGAATAATGATGTTTTAATACAATCCTGACAGCTGTCGTGCTTTCAAAAACATATCCTTTCCCTTTTGTACAATGAACGGGAGAGTTTTGTACTAATTGTTAGATTGTGTTTAAGAAAGACCTGAACAAGTCAACGTGTCAGCAAGCATCTCCACCAACTACCCAAAGTCAATGTAGCAACAAACATCTACAAAGACCTAAAAACTACAAATGTATAGGAATCTGGGAGCTGCTGGAAATTCCCCCCATATTTGAACAGAACTTTAAGATCTGACCAAGAACTATCAGCAAGCATGAGCACATAAATGCTAACAACATTATGGTTTATGCAAGCATTTCCACAGACACAATCCACAGGGTATTAACACACCATGGAGGGAGAGGACATAACAATTAATTAGATAGGATTTAAATTTAAATGTCTAACAACCTAATAGACAAAGGTTAAATCTGAGATTCAAAATACAGACATTATTAAATAGTGATTCTCAGATTAGGTTATTGAAAAGAACTCTGAGACAAGGTCTGTGTGTTTATTAACACCTGACTATGACTTCAGGTTTGAGGTTTGATCAATACCTTCATATCTTAATCTTAATAAACCTAATATGAGGAATACCTTCAGCTGGGAATGATGCCCGACAGTGGTTTGGTAAAGCGGCAGGAGTCTGTCCTCTGACTGGGTTCCAGTACCCTCACGATATGTGGGAACCCTTTGAATTCCAAGCCGTCGGAGCGCCACGAGGAAGAGGAGGCAATTGTTCCTGCCAACCAGACAGGAAATGAAAACAGAGCTTCCCCAGGAGAGACCTGCAGAGGAAGGGAAATAAGGCTTGTTTTTAAACAATGGAGAAGAGGAAGACAGGAGGAAGAGAGAGGATGATAGAGGGAGGGTAGAACAGCCACAGGACTGATTTTTTGTTTCCCGAGTTCCTGGAGTAGGTGTGAAAAAAATATGCTCTTTCCCGATTACTTCAGAATATTTTAATTTTTTTAATGTGATGAGATACCAATATATCTTTACTTTATGGTATTTATAAATGTAAATGTAAACTGAAGGGCTTACATTGTTTGAAAATATCCATAAGCTGTTTGAAGATATTGATCCAAAAAAAAGAGAGAAACCCATTTTCATGTTCAAGTCATCTTTTAGCATTTGAATAGTATTTTTCCAGAAATTGAAAATCTCATTTACACTGATGCATGTTCATTTCTCTAGCCCAACACAAAGCAATAGTAGTAATAATAACACATGGTAATAGTGTCCAGATATCTACCTGGCCAGCAAACACAGGCTGGGGCCCTGAGCCCCGGCTCATGCAGATACACCTCTTCCTGCATTTGTCTTACTTCTATGTTCTACATCAGCCGCTGTAGTTGATGGTTTGACTGTAGAAAAATATTACACAACGCCACAGGTTTCCTGTGTTCTTTCCAAAATCTAATTCCCTTGTTTTCATTGAGGTGGAGCAGAGTTTTTCTAGGTCAATGCACAAATTTTTATATGTTTTAATTTAATTTTAACTTAGGTGTACAATATATATATATATATATATACAATACTGACTTACAAGCCATTTACCCCAAAAAGATTACACTATTATACTATAATACTATGTTTCATAATACATGGTTAAATATTTGAACCAAACCCACACTTGCCAAAACATCTGCATTTAGAATAAACACACAATAGATATTTTATGATGGAGAAGGTGGATTGTGACTGTTTACGCACTCACATGCTTGGAAGCACTGAAAATGCAAGACTTGAATAAAGAGTTTAGGAAGTTCAGCCCAATCTCTCATACATTCAGACAAGCTTCTGTAAACTGATGTCAAAAGACACGACTAACTAGCCTTGGCACAGAGTTGTAATAGAAGGCCTACACATTAACAACACATTAAATTAATTCACGCCGGGTATGACTTAAGAATGTGTTGCGGAATAAACCGACGTAAGTTAAAAACCATTCACGTTGTTTCAGAGCAACACATGTGGCAGGCCTGCCGCTTAGCTGATGAATAGTAGTGGACTCATAGTTATGACTTTGTTTATTTTTTAGGTTTCTCGTGAGAACTGGCACAAAGGGAAATCTCACAGGGAAAACTGCCGCTGTCTTCTAGCCACTGTGAGCTTAAAGGGGCAACAGGCAAAACTGCAGTTCCACTGCTGAGCGCAGCACATACACGTCACAGGTGACCGGATCCTCTCCTCTGTGACCTTCAGCACAGGGTTTCAATTCAGGTTCTAAGAAAAACCCACTGATCAGAAACATTGCATGTAGCTAAAAGCATGAATGAGCACAGCCTTAGATAACTACTAATAATAAAATAATAACTACTACTACAACCACTACTACTACTATCACACTTCTGGGACCAGAGTTCGAATCTCTGCCATGGCTCCGTGTGCAGATTTTCCATATTCTCCCCATGTCATGGTGGAATTTTCTCCAGGTGCTCCAGCTTCCCCCCCCCATAGTCCAAAAACAGGCTGAGATTAATTAGTTACCAAAATTGTCCGTAGGTGTGCATGTGCCCCATCCTGGGTTGTTCCCTGCTTTGTGCCCGTAGTTTATAGGAAAGGCTCCAAACCCCCCAGGACCCTGAATAGGACAAGCAGTCACAGATAATTGATGGATGAATAATAATAATAATAATAATAATAATAATAATAATAATAAAAGGCTTAAATAGAGTTTTCCCGGGTTTTAACATTAGGCCTGCTCAGCAGCAGGATTTGTCAGGAGTTTGTACAGTAAGACACACTGCTTCATATAGCAATGCAATAATTCATTTTCACAGTGCTACAAGCTCTGGACTGTTTAAAGGCTGGATTATCTCAAGTTCCTTATGGATGGCTTCTCGTAATTTGCAGTATAAATAAACTCGGAATGTCCTTCAGTCCCTGTTATGCTCTGAATAAACACGCTACTTCTTTCCTTTTTGATGGTGGGTAAGCCTTAGACTTTGGCACTTTTTCTAACAATGAGAGGGCATTTCAGCCTTGCCCCAGAGACAGTGAGCTCCTCCCTCAGTCACATGCTGGGCTATGAGGTAGTGCTAATCATAAGCACGATGCCATTAGTGCATTTAACGCCAATGCTCCAGAATGCAGCGTTCATCATTACAAAAGCACCCTTCGCATCTCCAGGCCGTGTTGCTGGCACTTTCTCTCGCAATCACCTCTGGGTGCTATTAAGGGAAGGTATGTTATCGAGATTCTCATGACTATGGCCTTGTAAGGCTGAGATAAGGAGGTGTCAAGAGCTGCAGTGATCCCAATAGCAAGTGAGAATGCATTAGTCACAATCTAATTGGTTATACTAGCCTTCCCATAATGCATTGCTTTAAATGATTTAAGAAAACAGATGGTGGAGGCCATTTGACATCACAGCCATACGATACAGGTTCTCAAATAACTAATATGGAAGATAACAAATGTACAGTGTGCATCTCCAGCAGAGACCCCTATCCTTTGTGGTGGGCAGTAGTGATGCGTGGATCAACTCTGATGTCATCCAGACCTGCACGTATGCATAAATCATCCACCTGCTCTCCCCACCCCCACAACAAAATATTTTCTTCAATTAAAAAACCTGTCACACATTCTCAATATTTCTCAGTGGGAAACATGCAAGTGTAATGAGTTGGTTACGTATTACACTGAATCATACTTGCTTTACATAAATAAACATTCAAATAAAATTTAAATAAAAATGGCGATATATATTTCCACAACAGCCTGAACACAGGTGGACATCTTTAAAGTAAAAAGGCTAAGCGATAATCTCTTCAAAATAAAATTCTGCATGCAACTTCCCAAATACAAACAATTAAGAATACTAATACTGTGTCACATAAGACATACCCAGCACACAGCTATTTCACCAAATCACTCCCACACATAACTTTTCTGCCCTTCCATTCTTTGCGTTTAATTCTCCTTTGGTAATTTTTCTCCTCTCGGATAATTTTTTGCTTCCGTTGCTGGACCCCCGATGAGAGTCTAGTTTGCTAACTCATACCTGATGTAAAATGAAGCTTACATATTTTTACATATTTTAAAATTAAGCTTAAAATATGTTCCCAATTTATAGAATGTAATTAATATTTTCCTCATTTATGATATATATCACCCATCCACAATCCATCATAAAGTTAATTTTTTTTATTCGACCCCATCAACCCCTGGATTAACCATGGTGCTTCCGGATATAACTGCGATCCGCACATTACTAGCCGGCACGGAAGCTCAGGAGACAAGGATGCAAGAAATAAAATATACATTTGGGGAATGAGAGTAATGTGGCAGGGAAGGGATAGTCACCAAATTAAAAGAAGCACATCTCTGCCCCCAAACAGGCAGACACTGATCTTTCGGCGTAGATGGGGTGGATATGAGCCAGCAGTTCTGTAAGGGCATCGTCCATCAGATTGTTTGTTCTCGGGCCACAGAAAGCATGCACAACATGGTTACCCTTTCCTGCACTGGAGAAAGCAGTACCACCCTCCAGTTAGTGGCCACCTGGTTAACATTCCTCACAGGTGGTTTTTGAGCCAAGCGTCAAGAAGGTGTTATCCACCTGCATGTTGCCCGTCGTACCCTGCTGGTGTTACGGTTAGCCTTTGGGTCACAGCTTCCATACCAGTGTTCTTCCCCACTAGACCTTGGTTTCCCAATCCAGTCCTAGGGGACCTGCAGACAGTCCACGTTTTTGCTAGGGAGCTGGGCGGGAGCAAAAATGTGGACTGTCAGGCAGGGCGCTGGGAAGGAGCAAAAACATGGACTGTCTGTGGGTCCCCTAGGACCGGATTCAAAAACACTGCAGTAGACTCTCAGTAAGCCTATCCACATGTGCTTATCGAACCCTGAAATGGTCAATCCTCCATCACCACTCCCTGATGTATACTGCGAATACAATTAAGTGCTGGAGCTAGACTCTGTAAAAAATCGCTGCTGTAAACCTCATGTTCCAAAAGTGCCAGAAGCATGTGCTTGTTGCGGGTCAGCAGAGGTGTCAATTTCAGGTCCAAAAAGTAAAAATCCAGACCACGATTTTGTTTCAACCAACTAGTTGAGCCACTCTGTAACTGTGACTCTTTATGCTCAGCTGATTGGTTGAAACTAAATCCTGGTCTGGATTTTTACTTTCTGGACCTGAAATTGACACCTCTGTGGGTCAGGATGAGGGCAATAGCAGGGGGACAGCAACTCCGGGTGAAACTTTACTCATGTTCCAGGCAGAGCTTTTTTGGGGTTATGCTTCTCCAAGGCCAGACTAGTCCAGGGGGTAAAACCAGGATTCAGCCGGTCACGGGACAAAACCCTATATGGTCCAATGAAAGAATAACTTGATGCGACAGTAAAGGTGAGCAGAAGTTGTGTTTGAATGACTGAACACTGCCAGCTGATAGCATATTAATGACTTCCATGTTCCCCGTATTGATGTGTCATGTGCCTGTTTATTCCCATACAGAACAAATACAGATGGAACTGGAACACAATTCCATATCCCCTTGCATCATAATTAACACTGAATGAACATGTACCTCTGTGTTTGTACTGTGACTACAGCAAGGCAGACACAACCTTCAATATCGCCATTGCATATCGATATGACCATTCCGGTCAAAGCAGACCTGTCATACAGCAATGCCATATGAGTGGCCAACTTGCGAGCGGCATACTGAAAACTCACTGAAGCCCTGATTAATTCCAGTGACCATAGATCAGAAATTAGCTAGTCTCTGACGAGACTAGCTAATTTCGTCTACCTCCAAACCAGAATATAACAGCAAAAATCACACCGATGTTAATTATTTATCTTGTCTAAATTGGTTCTGCACATGAAATCAAATATTTAATAAAACTTGTATTAACCTATGTCTTTTAGAACACTAATAGAAAACAATGTAAGAAATTTTTTGGAAGCATACCCTCTTTGGAAATCGGGTATTAATACCTAAACCTAATAACATGTACCCCGTGTTTTGCAGTCACTTTGAGCTAAATCACTTTGACAAGGAGTTGGAGTGGGACTCTGCGACCAACCTTCCTTCCCCTGTTAGGACTGTTATTCCCTGACTGTGAAAGCTTGAGGTGTGTGTCCGTGGGAACATATTAATGACTTTCACCTCTGAGACAAATGCGAAGGGAGCAGCAAACGGGAAGCTAACAGGCCATGTAGAATTGCCATTGTTTTCTAATACAATGTCATTTTCCTTCCTGCTGGAGCAGTACTGAAATAAGAGACCCAACAAACCAGGTCGGGGTCTGGGGCTGGGAAGGGGGCGGAGCCAGTATAAGAGAGGGGGACCGGGGGGTTGGAGAAGAAGGATGTGAGGAGGGTAGAGGAAATGTAGCGACAATGCCTGGCATTTCTTACGATGCCCCCGCTGAAGATGTTACCCTCCATCTGAAGAAGATCTTCTCCCGTAAAGTCTGACCGACGACTCCTTCTGGCCACCTGGAGCTGTCGGAGAAGCTTGCTGTGAAACCAGGAGATTCCCACCCATCCCATCCGGTAGAAGGAGCAAAGAAAAGACTTAAGGGAGCCTCGGCACCAGCAGGTAAGTCAGCCACCTTCTCCCATCCCTAGAAGGACACATCGCAACCCACCTACCAAGTCTGGGAGACCTCATGTGGCCTTTGCCTGGGGGATTTAGGAGTTAGACTATTTTTATAAAATACTGATGTAGAAGAGGCTGGCAGTGTGAGGCAGGAGAACTCAAACCACACAGAACAGACGGGACTTTGTGTCCCCCGATCCTCAAATAAAAAGGAGGCCGATTGTTGAGTGTATAAGTGTGTTAGCATGTTAGATAGTGTGTCAGACTGCATTAGCAGCATGTTGCTGCCCACTCGTTGTCACAGAGACATGTTTGACGATGCTGTCCTGTAACCTTCTACAGGGCTGAGCTCTTTGTCCTGACGCTGCTTCTGTCAAACCACATAGGTGTGAAAGGCACTTGGCTTTGGCTCGGGAGACAAACCAGATTGTCTGAGAGGTGGCAGAGCTGAATTTATCTCTGTATGCCCAGAAGAAGCTGCCAGCTTTAAACATACCAAAAGGTGGAATAAATTCAGATCAATCCCGTGAAGAGAAATTGTGCATGTATGACATAAAAAAAAGCAAGGAGAGAGAGACAGATTTGCCCACTGATGGATGTGTGTCATTGCCAGTTTTGTAAGGAGTGGTGAAAAAGGAGGTTCAGTGTTTTCGTTCAGTTTGTTAATCTATCAAATACCTGGACATGCAGGGGGAACCTCGAAATGTGTTTGGGTTGAATTCAAGTGTGGGAAGACTGGTGTTTTCCTGGTCATCTCAGTGTCTCCACAGCACGAGTCGGGGTCTCTCCAAATATGTATTTCTTTGAAAAGCTACAGGATTGGAAATTCTCAGTTTAATTTATAACTTCAAAAGCAGCATACTTTGGCTTTGAAACTAAATAGTTCCTTAACCAAAAGATTTACAAACTAATGAATATCCTTGACCCAAACTAACAAGCTCTCTGACTAACACACTACAAAGCCAGCAAAGTCCAGCAAAGTAACACAACAAAACGAACACACTCCAAAGCTCTCTAACATACTAGGAAACTAACAAGCTCTCTGGTTTGCACACTACAAAACTAGCAAGACACTTGACTAGATGACGCCCAAACTAACAAGCTCTCTGGCTTACAGACTCCCAAACTAACAAGCTCTCTGGCTAACAGACTCCCAAACTAACAAGCTCTCTGACTAACAGATTCCCAAACTAACATGCTCTCTGGCTAACAGATTCCCAAACTAACAAGCTCTCTGGCTAACAGACTCCCAAACTAACAAGCTCTCTGGCTAACAGACTCCCAAACTAACAAGCTCTCTGGCTAACAGACTCCCAAACTAAAAATCCATAGCTAACAGACTCCTAAACTCCATAACAACTGTACTCCCAGTCATCTTCCAATGACACTGCCCTCTATCAGTGTTTTATTTTGCTTGATTTCATTCAACATCACTGGAAAACGCCTTCTCCAAGACAGCATAAGATGTACCAATTTTATGGGAAATAAATGATAACAATTCAACATTCTATTATTCGATTGGTGTTCCTCTTCTCAACTTACATTGTGGACAGTATATAATAGTACAGCGTAGGAAAGAGTAGTACAGAGGAGGAAATACAGTAGCACAGAGAAGGAAAATTCCGCCATATAAGGTAGTGAACGATGTAAAAAACCTGAGGAATATACCACGGGGTGTCTGAGAAATCACTGCCCTCTTTGGTTGGAGATACATGCCCTTACAGTGCAGCTGTGACCTCTGACTGTTCTGTGGAAGAGACCTTTAACCTTGATCCAAGGAGAGGAAGCCTGTATATTTAATACCCCCCTCCTAGTTTTATAGCCCCCAGCACAGAGAAGTCACACACCCCAGTTCCCATGACAGCTTGAGGCAGATCTGTTTTACTGCAGCACTGCACGCCCCAGCGTACAGCCAGGATGCCATGTTAATGCAATTCCACTTCAAATACGCTGCCTGGCAGGCTGTCCCCGGGCAGCATTTGGAACGAGTCAGGCGCCTTTATAAATATTTGCGACGGGGACGGATCATGTAAGCACGAGCTCATCACGACGGGCACAGCCTGTTATGGTGAGGCCGGGACGGGGTCCCGTACGTGGGGGGGGGACGGGGAATGACCAACGAGGTAGACAAGAGCCAGGAGGTATGAGCGGAGCATGCTGGGATTGTCACAGGATGTGCCTTTAGGTTGGAGAGACCCCTGATGAATGGCATTCAGCATGTGGCTTCATAGTCTATTCATGCATCAGGAGTTTGTCTCTGTATCAAAAGGAAATAAATCACACCGATGTAATCCTCCGTTGATGGCATTCTAGCAAAAGTAATAAAAACCTAACATAGCTAGCTGTATCCTCAGCATAAACTTAAATCCTTCAGAGGCCGGTCGTGTCCTTATTGCTGTAAGTGAGCAGCATAAGAGTCCAGACCACTGCAATGGCGGCTCCAAACTCATATCCCCAAAGGTCTTTCAGCTTCCATCAGCAGGTTGGCTTCTTCAGGCTTTTCAATCTCATTTAACATAAACACCAAAGTTGGACTCAGACCCTCGCCCACCATCTCCTCTACTGGTCCAGGGCTGGTGACCCAGCATCGTGACTCCCTGTACTGGACAGCTTGTCCTCGGTGTTTCTAACCTGCATTGTTCCCTGTCCTTCACGTTCCCACAGCAAGAATCTGAAGGCATGTGGGGAGGGAGGGCGGTCTCGTCCGCTTCCTAGGGGAACCTGGGTTCCAGCTCCCTGCCAGGTGGGTTGAGTCGCTCCTTACAGATACAGAGCAGGAACAGTACTGACCCGCCTGCCGCCTCCGCTGCTGGCAGGGGCTGTCTGATGACGGAGATTTCCTTTGAAGTGTTTTGTCACCAGGAAATCATTCTGTTGAGGATTGCTTCCTTAAGAAAAGCAGCTATAGTCTTACAAGCATTAAAACAGATGAACCCACTACTTTGGTTTGTGTCCTGTCATTGTCAAACATCAGATCCCATTCCCAGAACTAGCTATGGGTAACAATAAAGACAGCAAAGTATATCCACCCAACCCAGATGACTAACAGAACTAGGAACTGGTGACTTCACACAGTGTTCCAAGTGATTTGGTTACATATACCAAAAAAAAATCTTTACAAAATCAAACTGACCTTTTACTCCAGACTTGCATTATTATGAATTTGAATTTAAGCACATAAATGCCCAACTTGTGCTTTTTAAGAGGAAAGATCAATCTGACGGGATTCATGTTACCAGGCGGCACAGCGGTTAGCACAAGTGCCTCATATCTCTGGGTGCAAGGTTCGAGTCTCGACCCTGGCTCCATGTGCATGTGGAGTTTGCGTGTTCTTCCCGTGTTCTCCCGGTGTCGAAGTGGGTTTCCCCCCACAGTCCACAAACATGCTAAGGTGAATTAGTTTCCAAACTGTCCGTAGGTGTGACTGGTGAGTGTGCCTTGTGATAGGTTGGTGCCCCATCCTGGGTTATTCCCTGCCTTGTGGCCATAGCATGGTTTAGAAGTGCTCATATGTACAGTACTGTACAACCAAATGGTGTCTGAATCATAGAAAGCAGGACTGGGAGCATTAGGCTTGACAGTGGGCGGCCTGTAGGGGAGCAGAGATCCTTGGCTTGTAGCCTCAGTGCCTTTCACCTCCCCTTTCTAGCTGTGACGCTCACAGATTCACACAGCCGCATCACATGTTTACTTTAGACTTCCTTCAGACGACATGCCCCCTTTCTCAGAGCACGGCATGTCATGGGAGAACCGGCCCCTCCGCTATTTCCACTGGCACCAGAGGCTATTTATACCCCGAACCCCCGGCCTCGGCTGTCCGCAAGCCGCCACTGTCACATGACTGTGATCTGCCTTAAGCCCGGGAGCAGCACCACAGTTCCCACAGATCCCAAAAAAGCGATAACGCCGTGGGCCAGTTTACATCAGAGCGGAGCCTCAAACTTTTTTTCGCGTTTGACAAGCCACAGGTCCACCCTCACCTGGGAGGATGTAAAGCAGGATGGTCGGTCTCGGTCGGAGCAGCGACTCTGCCCTGCACCCTCACTGACCGCCAAACCCCATTTCCTCCCCCAGGCTTTAACCCCGGAAGGCGTGAGCCATAATGGGGGACTGGAGTCTTTTGGGGAACTTCCTTGAAGAAGTGCAGGAACACTCCACCTCCGTGGGCAAGGTCTGGCTCACCGTCCTCTTCATCTTCCGCATCCTGGTGCTGGGCACAGCGGCCGAGTCCTCTTGGGGCGACGAACAGTCCGACTTCACGTGCGACACGAAGCAGCCGGGCTGCACCAACGTGTGCTACGACACCGCCTTCCCCATCGCCCACATCCGCTACTGGGTGCTGCAGATCGTGTTCGTCTCCACGCCCTCGCTCATCTACATGGGACATGCCATGCATGTGGTGCATGCCGAGGAGAAGCAGCAGCAGCAGGAGGAGGATCGCGGCAGAACTGAGAAGGAGTACCTGGAGCGGAAGGAGGTTGAGAAAACCAAGGGCAGAGTCCGCCTCAAGGGGGCGCTGTTGCACACATACGTGTTCAGCATCCTAATCCGCACCATCATGGAGGTAGCCTTCATTGTTGGACAGTACATGATCTATGGCATCTTCCTCAAAGCCTTATACCAATGCAAGACACAGCCGTGCCCCAACACGGTTAACTGCTACATGTCACGGCCCACGGAGAAGAACGTCTTTATCGTGTTCATGTTGTCAGTAGCTGCGGTCTCTCTGCTTCTCAGTGTGGTTGAACTCTACCACCTGGGCTGGAAGGCGTTCAAGCGGTGCGTCAAGGCCTACGCTGCAGCCCACGCCCTGGAGGCCCAACCCGCTGGCACTGCTTTGGCCAGCCGAGAGCCCAACACACCGAGGACCTCTGGCTCATGTACCCCACCCCCCAACTTCAGCCAGTGCCTCTCTACAGCACCCCCCCACCCGCACGCCAACTGCCAGCCCTTCAGCAACAGGATGGCTCACCAACAGAACTCGGCCAACTTGGCCACCGAGCGTGATCGTAGTCATGACCACCCCTGGGAGGAGGACTTCCTGAAGCTGAGCTATGTCCCAGACAACAAGGCTCCCTGCAGTCTCCTCAAGGGGAAAGGCTGCCCAAGCAAGGCCAGTGACTCCAGTGGGCGTGCACGACCAGGTGACCTGGCAGTATAACTTGGTCATGCCTACAAAGATGAAGGACCTGACAACTGGATAGGGAATTCTGGGATACCAACAGGCAATTTTTGTAACTTCCCTTGTATCTGACAGCATTAATAGATGTGACCATTTGGACGTGTTTACATTTATTAAATCCCTGGACTAAATGCCACCGACTGGAGTCCCAAAGGGCCATTCTGTTGTGTCCTTAAGTGAGGTACTGAACCTGAACCACTCCAGTAAGACCCAGTTAAGTTCTTCTGGAGTCATCAAAGAAGAAAAATGCAAGTTAAGACTATATAAGGCAGGGCAGAAACAAATATTCTGAAACAAGGGAAATTGTTTTGTTTTGATACTGTCTGAAACCCTGAAAACTTGAAAGATATTTATGATGTACAGTTAGCAATCTGAATATTTAAAATATGACGATTAAACTTTGATCATGAAAATTCAGTTTTGCTCATTAGATCTCATTTCAAGTAAGAACTGCGATTACGTACTCTGATGTTAACAACTGTCACAAGGAGGACTAGAATGAAACCATATATCAAAATGAAATTGTAGAACTGGATTTGCTTAACTCTTTGAAATCATTTGCTAAAACACAGGCGATCCCTCGCACATGAGGATAGAGGTCAGCTGCCCAGGAGAAGCAGAAACACCACACGGGGTGCTATGAGTACAGGGTCAGAGACACTGGGGCACTGGCCCTAGCTGAAAGCTGATTGGCCCCGGAGTGCCCCTCCCTTGTCATTAAAAACACATCATTGGCTCTCTGTATGAATAATGGCTTCTCTAATGTCCCTCATCTTGCAAAATCCCAGAATTACCCGTGTAAATGGCAGCTCCATGGACAGGTTGGGCCCCATGTGACAGTCACACTCCTGCCATGTCCCAGCCGCTATACAAACATTAAAGGGCCTCGTTTTGAGAAAGGCTAGCAGCATGTTTGTAGGGGTCCCGTTTCCACAGTGGAAACCATCCACATGACTGTCAGAATTCAAGCACCGATATTTATTAACACAATTCTCAGTAGACAACCTCCCATCAGAGACTGGGAAATACTGACCACTAATCGTGATAGAAATGTGACAGGCACACTGAAAATGTCAATGGGTGAAGAGCCAAAAGTCAACTGACACAAACCTTCATCCAACTAAACCACTGTTAAATGCTTCCATTGTTTTACTTTAAGCTCTTCACTTAGACATTTACAAGTTAAACTGTAAAAAAGACTTCTGACTTTTGGTTGAACCATGACTTGCAAGAGGTCTTAGGATGAACCTCAACTCCTCGTGTAAACTCAGTTTCTAAAAACTATGTTTAAAATTTCTGTAAATGTCATCTGTTATTGTTAAATTTTAAGAGGATGGTGTAATTTACTACTTTCTATGTGCATGGTTTTGGGGGAACATAGCTATTTATGTAGTTAAGGATATGGCGGACATTTCAAGCAAACTGCGAATTTCTGCTGTCATAGATGTATTACTTGGATGTCTGGATTCAAAATATTAAGTATATTTTCATCGTATGAGAATTTTGCCAGCTTGTTCTGATTAGCTGACATAGACGCCAGCGCCAGCACTAACTTTTGTCACTTCATGCATTAATCGGTTTCCAGCAAATTTTAGTTGGACTAGGCTACTATGCCACTATCACAACGTAGGAATGACTGTGCAGTCTGTCTGAGGTTAAATTTCATGTTTGCGCCCTTACCGCATGTGGCCGCTAGATGGAGGCATATCGTCATAATACAAATTGCATTCACTGATAAAATTCCGGTTTTATCTATTTTTATATTGCACTTTTTAGTGGGTTAGGCCCTCATCCTGGGTTATTCTCTGCCTTGCGCCTGATGCCTCTGGAATGCAGTCCAGAAACTCACAACCCAGCATGGGACTAGCGGGTATGAAAAATAGATGGATGGATGTTTTACTTTCATGTAATTAGTACTTCCTCAGATGCATCCGTTTCCATCAGAAAATCTACACCATAAACATGGATGACAAACTCATAATTTTTTTTGTTTACTGCTTAAATGTTAAGGTACGTAGCAACACTTTTATGACTTGTAAGATTGTCGAACTCGCCTATCTCCTACATTCACTGACCTTCTGAGGCATGCGCGGCTCATCGTAGTTCTACTACAACTAATTACAGTGGTTTACAGTAGTATACTTTAAAACAGTATGCCATTTTACACTTGAATATTTTAGACTGTGCCTCGAATTTTACAGACGACAAGCTCATTGTGCAAATTATCCAGCAGGTGGGAAATGTAGTTCCGCTTCTCCGTATCGCAAGTTTAAAGCCCGCGACAGCGTTCAGAGGACTACAAACACCAGGAGACACCGCTTTCCCAATTTAAGCTGGAATTTTCTAAGTTGTAAAAAGTTTACCAAAAAGTATCTTTTTCGCGCATTTACTTTTATATTTATATTAAGACCACGAAAAAAAGTCTCAAGCGCCCCGCTCGGAGCCAGTGTGCCATTCCCTCGCCGCATTCCGCGCCGCTAACGCGGACTAAGTGCCATTCGGGTGCTTTAATTTTGACATGAAAGGCGGCGCCGGGCGCCTCGCGCTCCGCGGGATGCACGACTTCCGGAAGGTGTGCGCCTCGCATGCATGCGCATATTCGCGCTCCGGAGCGGGCACTGCGCCGAAGCTGCGGGCCATGCGAGGGAGCTGCTGCCTGCCATGCTGATCCCGCCGCCCGGCTTTACCGTCTGCTCGCAGAGGACCGTGCAGCCCGTCCGGCTGTAACCTCCGAGATGAACGGCGATCGCTCCCCGCTTCAGCTTAAACTCGTACAAGTTGTGTTCCGACACGGCGCCCGGACTCCCCTTAAGTCCATACCTGACGTGCTGGAGGTAAGACCCCGGGCCCCCATTAGCACGCCCTGGTACCAGAAGCGTGTACATTTTCTCTGAGTACATCATGAAGTTTGGTGAGACTCGTTGTATGGTTAATGATTTCATCGGCGGACTTTAAACAAGTTGGCAGCATTTTTACTGAACCGAGCAGTCTCTCTGTCCCGGGTCTGTTTTAATAATGATAACATTTCCGTGATTAAACCTGACATGCGTCCCTAACTGGCACGTTCTGCCCCTTCTCTGCTGATCCGCCCTCAGGCTGATTGGGTCCCAGATCTCCTGAAGGTACCAGCCCACACCCAAATCGATTATGTAGTCACAGACCTGGAGGGTGGCCCCAGGCCATCTTCACCAGTGGAGGACAGCTACAGGGTCACTACACTACACGTGAGTCCCAATAGGCTATTGTGAAGCCCGTCATGCCATTCATCAACTCACTGACCATGTAACTCTTTGTAGGGTGGGACTTATCCTGGCCAGCTGACCACATTGGGCATGCAGCAACTATACGATCTTGGCATGAGGCTAAGAAAAAGCTATATCATGGACCTGCCCTTCCTCAGGGCCAGCTTTAACTCTGCTGAGGTCTAGTGAGTGGAATTCATACACTTGTACGCAAAGCACCACGGGCAGCACAGCCTATATGTCCCTTTGCAGGGGTCCACCTATAAGTCTATATGTGACATTTAGAAGGATTAGAGGCTTCTTGTAACTTACAGTATAATGAAAACACACCTGTCTGCCTGGAATCATGTGACATTATTTACACCCATTCAGTGTTCGTTCCACCAATATCATGAGGACGATTGAATCAGCCAAGTGCCTGGTGGCCGGCCTTTACCAGCAAAAGCAGGATGGTGAGTCCCTCTATCTTCAGGTTTGGTGTTCCCCTCAGAAGCTGTGCCCGTCCTCGGGTCTCATTCCCCTCAGACGCTGTGCCCGTCCTCGGGTCTCGTGTTCCCCTCAGACGCTGTGCCCGTCCTCGGGTCTCGTGTTCCTCTCAGACGCTGTGCCCGTCCTCGGGTCTCGTGTTCCCCTCAGACGTTGTGCCCGTCCTCGGGTCTCGTGTTCCCCTCAGACGTTGTGCCCGTCCTCGGGTCTCTTATTCCCCTCAGATACTGTGCCCATCCTCGGGTCTCGTGTTCCCCTCAGACGCTGTG
>JAODKN010000001.1:42809087-42833197 GCA_026774425.1 Petrocephalus zakoni | reverse complement strand
CCCGTCCTCGGGTCTCGCGTTCCCCTCAGACGCTGTGCCCGTCCTCGGGTCTCGCGTTCCCCTCAGACGCTGTGCCCATTCTCGTGTCTCGTGTTCCCCTCAGACGCTGTGCCCGCCCGTCCTTCAGTTTGGTGTTCCCCTCAGACGTCGTGCCCGTCCTCGGGTCTCTTATTCCCCTCAGATACTGTGCCCATCCTCGGGTCTCGTGTTCCCCTCAGACGCTGTGCCCGTCCTCGGGTCTCATGCACCCCTCAGATGCTGTGCCCGTCCTCAGGTCTCGTGTACCCCTCAGACACTCTGCCCGTTTTTCCTCGGGTCTCGTGTTCCCCTCAGACACTGTGCCCGTCCGTCCTTGGGTCTCACGTTCCCCTCAGACGCTGTGCCCATTCTCAGGTCACATGTACCCCTCAGACACTGTACCTGTCAGTCCTCGGGTCTGGTGTTCCCCTCAGATGCTGTGCCCATCCTCGGGTCTCGTGTACCCCTCAGACACTGTGCCCATCCGTCCTTGGGTCTCGTGTACCCCTCAGACACTGTGCCCGTCCGTCCTCGGGTCTCGCGTTCCCCTCAGACACTGTGCCCGTCCTCGGGTCTCGTGTTCCCCTCAGACACTGTGCCCATCCTCACCACGGATGCAGAGAATGAGATCCTCTACCCAAACTATCATGGATGCAGACTGCTGAAAGTGCTTATTGGGTAAGTGAGATGAATCTTCCTTCACTCCACCTTTGTGTGTATAAGGTTTTGGATATGATATTACACACACACACACACACACACACACATACAGTCCAGGATTATATAATGTTTACTGTTTTCTGTTCAGACGGCAGTGGGCAGAGCTCTTCCAGTTGCCAGACATCACTGCTGACCTGAAGAGCATCCAGACTGCACTGGGCATCCGAACAGAGCACAGGCTTGACTTCATCCATCTCCGGGACAACATGGTGGCCCGGGAGGTATACATGCTATTTTCTGTTACCCACATTTCAGAATCTCCCTAGACCCTCTCACCAACCCATGTTTTTTTCCTATAGGCTCATGGCCTGCCCTATCCTGCAGGCCTTGAGAGGTGGAAGTCAACAGTGGAGAAAGGGGCCGTTCAGATGATTTGCCACATATATGGAGCCAGCAGGTCCGTCCCTGGGATGATAGAGAAACTAGACACCTTTTGAATTAGTAAAGAGCAATGCTCTTGCTGTTGATGATAACGATGATGATGTTGCTGTTGATGACAACGATGATGATGTGGTTGTCAGGGAGCATCTTCAGCTCAGCACTGGGCCTTTTCTTCAAATCTTGTTGACAAACATAGAAGACAAAGTGAAGGGTACTGGGTCAGCACAGTCCAGGTGAGCCTCACATGCAGGAAGGTGCATTTATCGTGAAGTACTTTGTGATTGTTAATGGAAAAATCCTATAGAAATTGTATAATGATTATTAGGAGTGTAGGCATATGCATGCGTGTATGTGGGGTCCACTATGATTTAAACAAATTATCAATGTCATGTCTAACCTTAGGTGTGGGTCTGAATCTGGAGTCCCATCCATCGTGGACCCTGCTTTGCAAACATTTGCTGAAAATTGAACAATGGATGTTATACCTACTTCCTCCACTAGATGGAAACATTGTTCTATTATTTAAGTAAACAAAACTCTTTAGCTTTGTGAAAGGAAAGTATATGTGACTAGGTGTGAAAGAGAAGCCGGGACTAATCAGTAGCCTCCTCACACTTTTCATTTTTCCCACCAGGAAGCTGTACCTCTACTCGGTTCATGACACCACCCTGATGCCTTGTCTGATGGCCCTTGGGATCTTCGACGCAAAGTGGCCTCCGTATGCAGCAGACCTCACCTTGGAGCTTCACCAACACTGTGTGACCCAGGAGGCCTTTGTCAAAGTTTCTTACCTCGGTCAGGTGAGTCCCAGAGGCATGCGGGTTGAGGGACACTGGTGCTGATGTGCTCACACTCCACTCACATCGTGGTTCTTCCTTTCCAGGACAAGCTGATTCCTGGGTGCAGTGGAGTCTACTGTCCTCTCAGAGAGTTCCAGAGCGTCTTGTCCAATTTCTCGCTGACTTTGGACCGCTACCGCACACTGTGCAACCAGGCCGACCTCTAATGACAGGCCAGCACTCTGGCAGATTATAAACATGTTTACAGAGTTAGTGGAGTTGGCTTATTTCCAACCAGCAGTGGAAAAGACACTGGGACACACTGACTCACGAAGCCTTTTTCAGTGCGAGTGTGAATACAGAATGGGAGAGGAGCTAAGGTAGCTGGACAAGCCCTGGTCCCAGCTCTGTTCTCCGTCTGTTGCTTTGATTATTAAGCACCCTGGGTGTCATGCAGCTTCAGTTACAACTGAAAGCATCTGCTTCTGGCACACAGGCATCTAGAGGTACAGTTCTGCTTGGCATTGAAAATATTCACCAGCACCAGTGTTCTGGTGACCTGCACGAATTGACTTGAAGCGGCAGCCAACTGTAGCATCCTCAGGGCAATACGTACAATGTGTTGTACGGACATGTCAGCTGGCACAAATTAAAAATGTGTTCCTTCTCTGAGGGTATTGTCGTTCTTGCGACTTTGGCCTCAGACTCTCATGCTGTGGGATCACTGGGTGACCTCCTAACATCGTGTATGAGAATTTCCTTAATTACAGCTATGGACCTACTCATGTCTGTTGCTCTTTACTAAGCAGCCTTAGAGTCTGAAAATGTTTAACTAAACCACAGCTATATGGCCCAAACACAAGAATAAAAGGTGTACCCTGGGTCAGATGCTCTGGTATCGAGGCCAACTTTCTACACATATTACTGTGAGATGGGGGATAAAAACAGATTCCTTAGAAACCTGTAAATAAAAGAAACATTCCCCCAACAACTCTGACAAGACCTGGATCACATTTCTCACGGCCACATGGCAAACAGCAGGAAAACTGGCGGGTGCAGGCCATCAGATCTTTGACAAGATGCTCCTGACATGGACTTCTGGCCTCCATAACCATGGTCCACTTGGAGGAACTCGCAGAATCACAAGTCTTCCATTAACTGATATTTCACATTAAATTCAGAGCAGATTTGTACAAAATATCTTTCTTAACTGGTTACATACTTGTCTGTAAAGTTTGCTATAAATTATCCAAGATGATTTTATATATTGTTGTATTGACCCTACTACAATGTTTTCTTTGTCCCCACGAAGTTTGTTCTCAGGGCAGAGGAAATGGCCCATCAAATGGTACAGTTTATCACCATCCGTGTGCGTCCCTCTTACTCTGAACGCCATTTTCTTGCTTAGCTGCTGAAGGGAGACACTGGAGTTGTAAGTGGAATAGAGAGATGTTTCATATAGAGCCCACATCTCACAGTATATCCTATGACTGTGGAAGTGGCCGTTCACTGGCTTAGCGATCCTTGAACCCTTGCCACAATTAGCAGGCTGCACCAGCCGTCTTGGGTCTGTGGTCCTACCTCAACATAGATTACCATGGAAACGCTCTCTCTGCGTCCTGCTGGTCAGCACTTTGCCCAGGCAGTCCGGAAAGCCCCAGGCTGTGATGGGCTACGATGGGCTTTGGTACCGGAGCCGTCAGCCTGAATTATGGCGGATGAAATATCAGTGTGCCCAGCTGCAGAAATGAGCAGTGTGCCGGCCTGGAGAAGAAGGACAACGTTCGACAATGACAGACAGATGCTGATTCATCAGTGCTGGGACACGGGAGACTGTATGAAAGCCAGCCAACACATAGAACACGTAGATACTAAGAAAGCCAACAGAACCTGAGGTCCGAGAAGGACAGGCCAGGTGAACTGCCACACTGTGAAAATGTCCACTTATAAGCTTATAATCAGGGCTCCATTCATTATTTCACACTCAACATCACCTCCTAGGGCCACAAACTCCTCGGCTTATGAAAATGATGGTTTGGCTGCATGTCCAGAACTCATGGACATAAAATGTCTGCAGATCTCAACTGATAAGAAAAAAAAGAATCAAGAGTCAAACAAGTGGAGTAAGTATAACAAAACCCATTAGTGCTTCAGAGTTCATAAAACTCTAGTCCATCTGCTTTAAGGAACCCCCCCCCCCCATGCTCAAATGTGGTCCAACCCACATAGGACTAAATGTACTAACAATAATCCTTCTCTTATGGGAAGCAAGCCCTTGCAGGACACAACAGTAGCACTGTGCGATCTGTTCCTGCTAAATAGACTGTCTTAGAGCACAAAACAGCCTTGATTAAACTGTACAAATAAGGCGGTGCAGTGTATATGCACATAGTCACAGAGGCCAGTGCTGGACCCTTACAGACCGCGCATACATAAGGGGTGTAATATTACTCACCCACAAGTTTGCAGCATTTTTGCATATCTGCTGTGCCAGGCCCTATAAGCCACTACAGGAGGAAGACATACTCCATGCTACCAGTTGCTAAGGAGAGACTTCCACACAAAGAGCACTGATCATAACAAACTCCTGGGCTTACACAGACATTCCTGCTACACGGCCACACATCAGCTCTCCAGATCTGTTCACCTGGCCATAAATAAAACAGATATAAGCTAAGAATTAAAAGGCTGATTAAGCTTCTTAAGGCATAAAGCCAAGGGCACAGCTAGAGATTCCAGGCCGCCTGACAAAATGTAACCTTGACCCCCACGCCCCTGCATGCAGTAATCCTGCTGAGTGAGGCTCCCCTGTGTCACTCAGAGGTCATTTGAAGGTGGATGCCTGTCACAATGTCTCACGTAATAAGAAACCTTTACTGTTAGCATTTAAGGAGATTGGCACTCCCTCTCCAATAGACCTGAGGGGTGCCTCTGCATGGGAGACCTCGGCCACACAAGGGCCCCAAGAAAAGCTTAGGAATTGCCATAGAACGATGTCTTATGCGGTTTTGATTTCACTCAAAAGCCACGAAATTGCTTCCAACCACAAGCCCTTAAATGCCATCTAGCTGAATGCCAAGCACCTATCCCCCTGGAGTTGGCTCTCCGATACTCTATTCCATGCAATGTATGCATTGCATATTTGACAGTTTTGCTGAATAACTTAATTTCCTTTGAACAGACCTCCAAAAGCAAACAGATTCTCTCATCACACATTTTTTAAACATCACTATAAACTTGATGACCTACTTTAAACTGCCACCCACGGTCCCAGACACACAATGTTAAAGTGGAAACGTTTTTCTGAATGTTTCACAAAATGTAAACACATAATTAGGAAGAAAATTCAACTCTGAGATAAGTGTTGAAACGTATGTTCCTACTGCAAAGCTATGACTTGCCCATGATTAAGACCCCTGACCCCTGTTTTTCCACACTATCGGTGACATCAGCAGTACATCACCCAGGACTCTCAGGCTGCCTGGGGAATGTGGAGGCCTGGCCAGGCTCCTGTCTCCAGCTGCTCTGTTCAAATATCTTGCAGTTTCTCATTTCTCCACATGCACGCCGGCAGCCACAAGCAAAATGAACAAACCAGTTTCATCTTTTAACCTACAATTAAATAATGCCTCTTTTTAGCCTGGAGGGAGTTTGTTTCAGAGGTGAACAGATTTTACAGGAATAACAGAACATACTTTTATCAAGAAAATAAGCTTTGGAAGAAAAAATGCATGAGTCGGGCCCTGTATTCCCAGTCACCCCTGTATAACTGTTCCATCAGTGAAAAATGTCCCTACAGCTACAGATATCTATGAGCTTATAGTTCCTGGCTGGATTCAAGTTACCTACAGAACTGAAGACTTTCATAAAATGTAACTCCAGACCCGGACATAAGAAACGTAATGGAGCACTTTACCCAAACAGGATATGGTCTGCAGAAGAATGACCATCATCAGGAGTGGCCACCTGGGATTAATCTGCCATGGAACAGAATTTCACATAACACAGTGTGTTTGCCAAGCAGACTCAAAGCAATCAGAGAAAATCACACTGTTAAAATGAGGCACAATTGTCGACCGGGTTACGTCCTCAGTTACGAATACAATGCAGAAAAGCACCCAAGTAATGCCTGCAAATTTACGCAGAATCCCAAAAAACACACTTACAAATGCAGTATGAATTACGTACGTGAGAAGAGGTGGTGGATGGAAGATGTGTAGTTGGTACTGAGCTTCATTCTCTGTTTTTAAGGGTGAAAATGTAAAAATGCTGTTTGATGATTCAGTCAAGTGCCAGGGCTTCTCCACATTTGGGAACGACTGGATTAAGGTGTGAACGCAGCAAGTAACATTTAATATGAGCATTCTGCAGAATGAAATCACACTAGACAGAGCACTAATGTTGCTTTGTAACAGAGGTTGAAATACAGCTAGTCTGTCCTGGTACTTTCCACATTTGGTCTGTTGTGCCAGCTGAAGAAGAAGGGACAGCGGTGGAGCTAGTGAGGGGTCAGGATGTCCCCCACCCCCATTTTCATTGGCTCGGAGTGATGTCAATCATGGAACACCTTAGGCAGTTCTTCAAGATGCACATAGTTGTCAGAATTGCATGAAGGTACCCAAATCATAGCCTTATGATTATAATGCAATTGAAGAAAAATGCATGTAATTATTGGCCACTGGTATATTCAGGGTTATTATACTTTTCAAATTTTCATTAGTTTTCCATTTTGTTTTTTAGTTTTAGTTCAGTTTCAGTTTATTTTAAGAATAGTTTTTGTTTCGTTTTTATTTTATATTTCTAGTTTTTGTTTCGTTTTTACTTAGTGTCAATTTTAATTTTCAGTATGTTTGTTTTGATAGCACGCTTCTCTGACAATGACTTACAAGCTTACATCTTGCGCATGAAACAGCTACGGAGAATGTGTGAAGCATTTTATATTCTTGCCTCAGCTTTTCCTTCCAAGCGCCTCACCTCTCTCCTGTAACACCATCTTGTTTTTATAGCTATGGAGGACCTGGTTGATTGATGCTCCCATTCCCTGATTAATATATGCACAAACGATGGGATCTGGAACCTTTGCTAAAAAGTTAAGTCTGCCTGGGTGTCCCCTAGTGAAAACCTCTAGGGGAGTAATTGAGGAATTAGTAATTAGAGATTGAGGAATTATTCCTAGAAATGTTAAAGCAATGAAAAAGACAATTATTACACAAAGCATTAAGAGAAAACTGAAACAAAGTAAAACATGTAAATTTCAAAAACTCTAGCAGTAGTCTCTTATTTTAACAAAAGATTAGCCTAGAGGAGCGCATTGTCATTTATATAACCACTGCACAGCACTTACATGTGCGTCTGTGAGACAGAGAGAATGGCGAAAATCTGCAGTGGCACTCAATGGATAAAACTTCATTTCTCCTCTCTGGATCACGGCTATTTACAATTTCCTGAAATCCTAAAAAATCTTTTACCTTTCTATTTCGTTTTAGGTTGTGTTGTTTTTATTTATATGTTGTAGTTTTAATTTAGTTTTCATTTTTTGAAAACTGTCGTTTTTATTTTTATCTCATTATTATCTCATCTATTTTATTCAAATAATTTTTCATACCTAGTTTTAGTTTTCATTTTCCTTAACTATAATAACCCTGCTGCTCTCACTGTATTTATTTTTTAATTAATTAACTTCCTACGTTTTGGAGTTGCATTCGCCTAGCCCTATTTTCCCATTGGATATGTGTTTTATTACGCGATTTTAGTGAGTGCCAGGTGTTTCTGGAACGCATTAGTCGCATTGTAGCATTGGCATTTTTTGCAAGACGATGCAAGGCAAATCAATACAAAAGAACATATATTTTTCCATAAATGCACATTTTGCGATGCAAAATTTAGACGGCTGTTCCAGCAGTGCCATCTAGTGCAGAGAAGTGCAAATTCCCACTAAACAAAACAAAACAAGTGTGCTGAAAGGTAACGCCATTTAATTTGTTAACAGAAAATCCAGAGAAGACCTCATTCCACTTCTTTCCCACACAAATCAAAACGAACAGCTCTATGATGACTGAGTGATGAAGATCTTGCACTGTGGGGTTTGGAGGCAGATAGGAAACAGGACTCTGTTGCACGCTGCCTCCAGAGTCAGAGCATGCCAAGCCCACTGCTGGTCAGGGGACTGCAGGAGGTCTGTAACAGAACCCTTTGCTTCTTCCAGGGAGCACTGAGAACCACAAAATGGCACCTAAACACCTGAAGAAGGGGAAGAGGGTGCTAAGGGACAGGCCTTTAGAGTGTGCGAGTGGGTTATGTATATATTACATTGTAGGGACCAAATGTCCCCAAAATCAGTTATTGTGTCGTTGTGAGTTTTTATAAAACTGAATTTTATAAAAACCTGTGATTGCAATCAAAAAGCTAAAAAGTCTTGTATTATGTTTGGTTACTTATGGTTAAGATTAGGGCTTGGTTAAGGGTGTCATTGCTGAGATTAAGGTTTCTCCTATAGAAATGAATGGAAGGTCCCTACAAAAATATGAATAACTGCAACTGCTATCCAAACCATGTGAGGATTCTGCTAGTTTGCCCCAGGGATATTCAGTCTGCCCATGCCTCCCTAGCCAGTGATCCCAGCATAATTTTGAGGATTACAACCAGTAGGTTACTACAGTAACAGGTTCCAGTGAGTCGCTACAGTAACTGCCCCACCCCGAATAACCGCTGTATTCCAGCCCAAGAGGTAGAATCACTGGATGCTTCTCACATTACAGCAGCCTGCCAGGAGTATACAGGACGTTAGCAAAATCAGAGCATCCCTCACTCTTGCATTGTGCAACTGGATTGCAGTACTCATATTCACAGAACTTTAATTACACAAGATTTAGCCTATAATTTTACATTTTGGATCAATGCTGGTATAAACGACATGCTCGTTCTATGTGTTGGAGATGCAATGCTATGGTTCTCTACTTAGTCCAACCTGTACCAGTCCCAACAAAGCCAGTACATGCCTTTTGAGGGCCTGGGTGTTTGCCAGAAGACCGAATCACTTTATAACCTTGCACACCCATGCACTTAGATATCGCTACAATGTACCATGTGACCACAGTGAGTCCGCCCCTGTATTTCACAACAGAAATGCACTACGCTGCTAAATGCTAATGACCGGCCATTTGAGTAGGAACGTTAAAAAGCCTCAGCATTATAGCATCTGCAGCTAGACGGCTTTATTAGACACCCGGGAAGCCCAGAAAAAAAGGCAGCGACAAAGTGAGATACTTCGGGAACATGCATACCTCAGGCTCAGACATAGAGGAAGTGTCCCCCATGTCCTTCCCGACCTGGTCCTTTGTGGCATCTGTCCTTCTTACTTCAACGTCCATCTCATACTGGCCCCCGCCAATTGCCTGGACATCACAAGTTGTGGTTTGCACACATATTCAAGGAAAAGAGAAGAGAGCGCGACAGGGTGAGCTAACACTTGGCAGTGCTCCTCTGAGTGTGGAGCATGCCTACTCAGCCACTGCATGGCTATATAAATTCATCATTATGTCTTACAATAGTTTTTCTGTGATTGCGTTTCACAAGCCACAGTTAGTTCAGATTCAGGTTACTGATACTGATACAAACACATAGCTGTTCTTCGTAAACATGCAGTTGATAGTAATGATTTGTTACATGACAACTGCAAGTTAAAGTTCAACTGGATTCTGGACGGCTCCTGGAAACTATATAGATTGTATAAATGGGTAAAAGTTACTTTGGACAAAAACATGACGTAAGGAACAAAGCGATAGCGAATGTGCATGAGAAACACGTTAGACTCACACGTCTCGTCGCAGAGTAGAACTTGGTGACGGCATACAGGTGTGGGTCCTTCTTGAAGTAGTTAAAGTTCTCCAAGGCAAAGTTCACACACGCTTGAACCTCAGGATCACTGGGGTCCACATCCTGAACCTCCACTGGTGGAGCTGGACTTGTGGTAGCCATGACCACCGCAGAGAGAAAGGCACACAGGAGCACTGAGAAACTGGTCATCTTCTACTGAGAACAGCGCCAGGTGAGCAGAAGGTGGTTATGTGACGCACATGCAAACAGAACCAGGCACTGCCAATGTTTACCTGCCCTCCCCCACTCCCAATGCGTCTAAGCTGACTCTTATCACCTCTTATGGGTGGGGACATCCGAGACTAACTACCTAGAGGTTACAAGGCTTAGCAACATTCAATTGAAAGTCTTCACAAGGACGAGCTTTAATGGAAGTTCGGGGTATGGGAGAGACACATTATTATTATCAAAAACAACATTAAATGAATATTAAACATCAGATTCTACCTCAAAGTCATGCAGACTTCCAGAAGCCACCCCAATACATCAAATGAAAAGAAAACACACCTGTTTGATCAGGACTGTGTGTTGCTACACCAAATCATCTGCAGGAATGTGTCATTGCCCAATCATGGAGCTGCCCCAGCCTTATCTGTAGTTAAACCCCTCACACATGATCCTGTGAGCTTCACTCCTAAGTTTGGGAAAAGCAGCATTTAAGCATTCAATGAATTTTATTTCTCCATCTACAGTTGATGTCAATGAATAGTGTGGTTTCTCCTTTTCATACTGCTTTCTTATGGCATTTCAACAAGGTACACGTTATTTTCCAAGGCTGATTTCCATCCAGCCTAACTAGTTTCACTAAACTATGTTGTTGGAAGGTCTTTTATGAGCATTGCCCAATGGGTAATGTAGTCTTTTATACATATACACATAGTAAATAGTTTTTGTAAAATGGACAAGGTTGACCCATTACCCTGAGCAAAATAAGCAGCTGGGCGATGGATAAGTTGATTCTAACTATGAATTTTTAAACTTTACCTTAATACATTATTACATTAATAATCATAAATGACACCAATAACAAGTCAGTGTGTAAAATGCAAAATTTATTAAAATTTCAATTTCATCTCTTTACAGTTAAGACATCTAAAAGGGTGCTTCCATGTTGTAACTCCACATTCTAAATATTAAAAATTTCCATAAATGCTAACATTTAAATAATATGGAGCCTCTTAAATAAAGCAAATGACAGCCATTTCAGTTTAAGAAAAGGGTTGCATTTCAGTCACTATGTAAAAAAACCAACACCACCGACTCGCGCGACTCGACCTGCCGGTTCCCCATTAAATGGCTCACATCACGGATTGCGCCAAAGCGCTCGCTTTCCCCCCGCCGAAGACGGAATAAGCGCAGGCTGAAGTTCATCCTTCAAGTATTTCAAGATCGGGGCGGAAATCCGCACCATCTCACCAGGGACGCCTCAAAGACGCGACACGCCACCACGTGCAAGTGCACTCGAGACCGGCCCGCAGAAAACGGGGGCCGATTCAACCCCCATCATACAGACCCTCTTCTACAGTCCCTACGACAACATAACCAGTTCAAGTTTAACCTTTGTAGTGACCTAAAGGCAAAGGGGAGACAGTATCTTTAGTCTGTTTATTTAAATTACAACAATAATAATTACAATAAGAATAATTACATCTATTATTTTAACATTACTGTCCTCTCTGACAGGCCACGCAGATTTACAATCATTTCGTTCAAGAAATTTACTCCAGGAAGCGTTCATCCTAAAATGGCAAGAGAAATATCCTGCGAGAGGCCCTTTGTCAGTAAGATGTAATGAAAAACAGCGATTAAATTCTTACGAAGAAAACAAAAAGTGCCACATCGAACTGAGTTAAGAAACTCATCATGGTTAGTGAGCTTGAGTTTTGGTTATGCAGAAAAAAAACCCGCACGCAACAAATCATCCTCGGAATATGGAGAGACCCTGGCCCCCCCTATTCGGCCGGGGGGGGCGGCCATCAGGAGGCAGACAGACAGCGGTGGCATTTGTAGAGTTTGTGGTCGTGCGTGCGGATGTGGCTCTGAACATTACGCTGCCTGAAGAAGGTCTTACTGCACAGCTGCGGGGAGGAAAGAGAAGATACGTCAGGAGGAGAAGCGAAAATGAGCGGAAGAAGGGTGTATGGAGATGAGGCACACGGGGGGGGGGGCGCTTACGGGACAGGGCCAGTGCTTGCCCTCGATGTGGCGGATGCGGTGCATGATCAGAACGTCACAGTTCCTGTAGGTGACCTTGCACTGGAAGCAGGTATGTGATGTCACGGGGGCGTGGCCCCGCGCCTGCCGCAGCTGCCGGAGCCGAGCGCGCCGGATCGAGTCCAGGAGCGCGGATCGCCGGCTCTGCAGGGGGGGCAGCCTGAGAGATTTCTGTGGACGGGAGAAGACGGCGACGTCGGCACCGTAGCTCAGTCTGAGAGCCGTTTGCTTGCGAGGAAGTTATGAATAATGTGCAATAATAACACAGCCTGTCGGCGCATCGCGCGCACAGACACCCTTCACATTTGTACACACCTTTGGTTGCTCGCCTGTCCCCTTGGCACTCGCTGGCCCCGCCAGGCCCGATCCGCGGAAGCCATTCAAGGCCGGCCCCTCTGGCCCAGACCGCCTCCGCAAGGACAGAGACACAGCGGCGCCACCTTCGGCCTGCCTCAGGCTGCGGGCGCGACGGCGAGCGGCCCGGGCCTCCCGTATGGCACCCCGGGTGCGTCCGGCGATGTCCGCCGTGCTCCGGATGCGCCTCTCTGGCCCGCTGGGGCTCACCGGCTGGCTGACGGAGCCCGTCAAGCAGATGTCCACGCGCTCCTCCTCCTCCTTCTTAATGGTGCCGATGGGCCTGCAGAAGGTGAAGAGGAAGCCAGGGTCCAGCAGCTTCACCGGCGGCTTGCTCTGCCGTTTGCCCAGCTCCGGCACGGCGGGAACGCAGACGGGGACAGGGTCTGCGGGCTCGTCTTTGATGGCCCTGAGCAGGCCGGACGGGGGCCGCTGGGAGAGCCCGCTGGTCCCGGGGACGCTCCTGACGTTTGCCACTCTGTCCGGCGGCCTGGCAGCTTTGCGTGGGGCCCCCCCGCGAGGCGGTACCACCCTTGCCTGCGTGTCCTTCCTCTTGTGACTGCGCGCTCTGTCCCGGCTTGCCTTGACTTTCGATGGTGCAGGGCGCCTGCCGTGCCTGGCATCTCGGACGGTCCTCCTGGTCACCCTGGTGCTCCGCGAGTCCAGAGGGCAGCTCCTGGCCACAGACCTCTTCGCCTTCAAGGAAAAGAGGGGCTCTATAGGGAGATGCCCTCTGCGATGGCTACGCGTGTCATTACTTGGGGGCAAAATGGGGAGGGCTGCAGGTTCCGGCTTGATCTGCACACAGGAGCCCAGCTCCGTGCTCCTAGGGGGGGCTCTGATCCTCACGGAGCGCCTCAGTTCACTCTGCTTTGGCAGGCTGACCGGCTCGTGGTTATTCCCACCGGTGGCCACCAGGAGGCGGTCTATGTTACTAGGCCTCATGTCCTCTAGGCTAACCGGCTCGGGGGGCTCCATCTTAATCACCCGCTGCAGAAGAGTGCCGCTGGGCTCGCTCCCCTCCGCGCTTAAGGCAGCCGCCAGACCCGCGGCTCGCGGCTTCCGGCGTGTCGTCAGCGCGTAACTGTCCACTTTGAGCTTACGCAGCCGCTTTTTCTGCCTCCAGCCGGGGAGCTCCTCAGGTGCGGGCAGCAGGGACTTCCTCTGCAGGCCCAGCACGCTCAGAAGACGGTACTTCTCCAGCGTCCGTGGGCTCTGCACCTCCTCCTCCAGGGGCTCCTGCTTGACAGGGGTGCCCTCCCGGGCGGCCTGCGGGAAGCGCAGCCTTTGCTTATACTTCCTGGAGCGGGAGGACGGCAGGGTGACTGCTCCTCCATCCACCGCAACGTCAGCCAGGAGGCGCGGGGCCCGCGGTCCTGATGCGGGAGAGGAGCGCAAGACGCGCACGGGCGGCTGGCCGGCGGGGAGACGGAGCGGGGGCGTCTTTCTCTTGTTGGATGGGGATTTGAAGTCCATGAGTTTCAGCCTGCGGTTGGGGCTGCAAGGGAAGCCATTCCCATCTGGGCCAATTTTCGGTGTCCGTTCGCCGCCTCCCGACCGGGATCCCTGGGGCGAATCCCGGGTGTCGAATTGCCCTCTGCTCCGTGTGACCCTTTTAACAAAAGGTCCCGATTCCCCTGCCGTGCCCTCCTCAGTCTCACCACCCTTCCGCTTCCTCTTAGCAAGCACCCCGTCTCTCCGGGAGCCGCCGTCGGTCGGGCTGGCGAAGGCCCCCGGGGGCCTGGGCGAGTCCGGCGTGCAGCCACCCGTGCAGCTATCGAGAGCCTGCTCTCTCTGGATGGCCCTACAGGCCTCCACCACAGGCCACATGCGAAAGTGCCGCGCCATGGTGGACACCTCCACCAGGTTCTCCAGCTTCAGGGACAGGGTTGAGGTATAGGAGAACTCAAGCAGGGAGAGGAAGCTCTCCTCACTGAAACCTGGAAACGAGAGCCGAGGCCACAAGATCAGTGTCTCACAGCCTACACTGACAGGGACGGCCATCTCACAGATACAGCCTTGATGAACGTTCTCAATGGAGTTTTATCAGTTTTAGGAAATCCAAAATAGAGACGCGAGATGAACAGCAGCAGAAACAGAATCAACCAAAGTACACCTGAGAACAAACAAAAGTTATGAAGTGTGCAACTGGCCTGGAGAGGACACCTTAACGAGGCAGGATACATACAAGCAGAAAACAGGAAATACAGGAGAAGAATGAAACAGACTGGGCGAGCACAGGCGAGCACAGGCACAGAGGTGACACAGGCAGACCTGGTTCAACTCAAACAACAAGTTGCCTAAAACATAATCCAAATGCAGCACAATTTTAGCACAGATGCTGGAAGATGACCTATCTAAAGGCCAGGGCGTTTTTAACAGATCTCACTGAAGGCCACATCCAGAGAGACGTGACTAATACTGTCCCCTCTGTCCTCTTAGCAACGTAAATTAATAACAGAGCTGGGTGAAAATGGGAAAAGTGCAAAGAAACGGCTGCCCCCACCGGTTAGGTCGATGTCGGACTGCGGGCTGGGCGAGGAGGCCATCTCGACGAATACCTCCTGGAAGTACTCGCTGACTGCCGCCAGCACGGCCCTGTGTGCGGAGAAGGAGCGTCCGCCCGTGCGCAGGGTGATGTCACAGAAGAGCCCCTCCTCCCACTGACCCTTCAGCTTGCACAGCATGTCACTGGCATGGGTTGTCAGCGTCTTGGAGACCAGCGAGCTGGCGGGCACCTGCAGAGGAGACGGCGTGAGCCCTTCAGAGGGCCGCTCTGGCGTCGGGGGACATGCTGAAGCAGGCAGCTCAGTTCAGTCCAGTCCTGGAGGACTGGGGTTCCTAACTGTACAGACCAAAGTATCTGCAGTCTCAGAAAAGCCGCAGCACGCTGTGACTTAGCTGTCAGCACGTCATGTTTGTGGCTCTGCTGTGACTCTTACCTCTCGGCCTTCCTGCTCCGTCTGACACTCCCGGCAGCTTGTGACATACTCCCTGATCTGGAAATACATCCCTGAAGAACAGAACAGGGAAACAGTGTAACATTGTATAAAGCGAGAGAGTCAACAGGCAAAACATCCTCTCTCTCAAACGTGTACTTTGTTAGATTTTCATGTTAATCTTATTACTTAATGCACCATAAGGTCTGATTTTTTGTTAAAATGGTAACTTCCTCTCACCAACCAAAAGCAGACCTGCGGTCTTTTGGAGTTCAAAAGAATAATAAAAAATGCTCCTTTTCCATTGCTTACTGAATGTTTTCAACAGGCAGTGTAGATTACAAGATAATCACTTAACATAGTGACTTCCATCTACATAGCTATTTTATTAAACTTTTTAACTTACAGTGCTGGCATTTGCGCATTTAATTATATCTCTGCGTCATACAAAGATGCTATCAGAAATGAAAACTAAACGGCATGGACCCGGCACAGAGATAAACTACAGATCCTCCCAATGGACTGGTGGGAAGTGCCTATGGGACCGCGGCCGCTGGTCCCGACTGGCTGGGGCAGTCTGAAGTACGCTTATCCGGCAGGGCTGACATCCAAAGGGCGAGAATAACGAGGGCCATCAGAGGCAAAGCGAAGCGGGAAGGACGCCCCCCGTAAATCAGGGTGCCGTGTACGCGGACGGCGTGGAGGACACCCACCCTCCCACCAGTAGTTCTCCGCCACATGTCGGTAAGTGTCCTCCAAGGTGTGGTGCCGCTTGCCCGCTCGCTTCTGGTGGAAATTGGCGATCGCTTTCAATCGCCTGTCCTTGTCCAAGACCTCCCGGTAGTGGATGTATCCCTTTTCCAGCTTCTTTCGGTAGAGCACCCCATCGATCACCTCGAAGTAGGGCGAGAGCGTCGCGTCTCTGGACGTGCTCTCCTCGGCGGCGTCGGCCGCGTCCGGACCGCCCGCCGGCTCCCGTTTGGGGACCGGCGCATGTCTGCTGCCCAAACTGCCATCCTTAACGTACTTAGTGTTGTGGCTGCAGTCACCGGCCATTTTTCACCGGCTTCCGTCTTTGCTTCCGTCTGCCTCCCCACCTCCCCACCACCAGCAGCACCTTCTCCGAACTTCTCCAATGGCCAGCCGTCAGATCAGGCCAAACTGCCGCACTAGCAGGAGAAACTTCTCATCCAGGGGCTACGCCGTCGCCTCAAAAATCCCAGCCGCCAGCAGTGCATCCATTTATTTTATTCGCCTAAATGTGAGGGTGATCCATTAAAATGTCACCCGGAGCCCGATTTCTAAAAAAAAAAAGAAGAAAAGAAAAGAGAAACCAACCAGACCGGTTCGACATTCCAAATAAAGTTTCATAAATATGCCCCGCGTATTAGCAACAAATCGGAGTCACTGTCGGCCGCACGAACGACATCGCGTCCAGCGCGTCCTTATCAGGACCCGAGGATGTCCCCGGTACCCAAGCCGCACGCCCAGAGCCCGCGGTTCCGTCCGAACGGCAAACCTCCCGCACACGTCATCTTCTCCCGGCTTAATCCATATATCCCGAGGCCAAGTCAGTATAATCAGAGAAGGGATCAAACATGCACGTAACAAAAAAAAACTTCTCCTGCAATGCAAAATGCAACCTGAGCCCGTGTGTCCGGCGCTGACGCGACCCGTGTCACCACGCCGGGAGATGCACGTCCCTCGCGCCGTACGGAGTGCACACACCGCCCGGAGACCTAGAGAGGAGCGCGCATCGCCCCGCGCCGCGCCAGCTGCGAACTCACGCGCGCAGCCGCCACGCGCAGCCGCCGATACTGTATCGCGGAGCCGGAGACACTGTATCACCGAGAGGCTGCCGCCGGACTCAGTAACACTGTGTCACGCTGCTTCTGGCGAACGACATCGCGGGAGCGCTGCCCGAGCCGGCCCCCGGAGCAGCAAATTACCTATATCCAATAAAATAAAAAAGAGAGATAAAAAACGAAAAAGGAGAAGTTGGGTAGCTGGCTACCTGTGCTTCCCCCCCCGCCGCCACCCAGGAACTTGTGTGAGGATTTCTGAGCTACGTGATGTAGCTAGCTGCTCCCCCAGCGACGCTCGTATCGAGTTAACAACTGGAAACGTGAGGCGAGGCGTCCTCCCCGCGCCCCGCAAACCAGCACTCCCAATACCACCAGCTCAAAATACCACGGTTTTACCGTCCCCGTCACAAACTACCATTCCAGCTACTACTTCGACCCTTTTCGCGGAAAGTCAGATGATCAAATAATCCAGTTCTTTAACTCGTAACCTTCTACTGGTTGCCACATGACAACCTAACCCATTCACACGTCCATGGCGTCCTAGCCTCACTAAATGGCTATTAGCAGAATTGGTGCATCGTTTCTGTCCCGCGGAATGTGATTGGCTGTTGCGCCTGTACGTCAAGGCGTGTGGTTCCCGCCCATTCTTTTTTCTCTGTCAAGGTAGGTTGCTGACATCAGCGTTGTCTTCTGTACTGTGCGCTGACTAGTTGATTGTTGGGAAACAACAGGAAAAAAAATGTAGGGACCATCTGGAATCTCCTCCGTATAAGGACTGGCTATTAATTCATTTTTAAATAAAAACGAGGGAATCATTTTAATTTCTTAATGAATGCAAATTATATCAAAAACAGCATCCAAGTTTTTATATCAATTAATTATGACAAACAAAATATGTTC
This sequence comes from Petrocephalus zakoni, assembly GCA_026774425.1. Taxonomy (NCBI): domain Eukaryota; kingdom Metazoa; phylum Chordata; class Actinopteri; order Osteoglossiformes; family Mormyridae; genus Petrocephalus; species Petrocephalus zakoni. The sequence goes on along the minus strand of JAODKN010000001.1, from coordinate 42,815,212 downwards.
GGCAGTAACGAATACTACGTTACTAACATTTAGAAATGGTTTAAATAATTTCACAGGGATTAGCATCAATTACTTAACCAGTGGACATTTTACATAAAATATATAAGAATTTTAAGCCTTTTGAGCTGCTGAAATGATGTGATGGTCCAGACTACAAACAGTAGTCCTGTGGTCCTCTATCTACTGGAATATGCGAATCCAAATGAGTTTTCACCAGTGGCCAACACTACTGCTCCACACCTCCATGGCTGAGGGTTATAATCTTACCTCTGCTTTGTGTGTGCGTGTGTGCAGTGTGGATGTACACTCCATGTTATCCGGCTTCCTTCCACCACACAAATTATGCAGTTAGGTTAACTGGCGTTTCTAAACTGCCCTCTGTGTACATGTGGGTAAACTGGCATCCTGTTTAAGGTGAACCCCAGCCTCCAACCATATGGTGCCTGGGATGAATGCTTGGAAGACATAATTCTATATTCTGCATATTTGGACAACTTCAAACAAGGATTAGTTTGCCAAGTGAGAACAATTCTCACCCCAGCAGTAACTCCTATAGCACATTTTCTCATCATAGCTTTTTGGACACAAATGACGGGTAACACCATCGGTTTGGTTTAGAAGTGGCTTTACTAAATATATTTCTAGCAGTGTCAATACAGGAAAACCAACAGGTTAAGTGTACTTATGACAAGAATCCATCAGTTATTACTTAGTCAGTACACGTTGTGGAACAGGGTACCCTAACATTTGCATAGTACAGTTGTTGAATTTTGCCACAAAATGGAAAAAGAGTAAAAGTTAAAAATCACGTAATAAGATACAGGTTACGACACCAAGTTTCACCCCAGGAGTTTTACCGTCTGAAGAAATCATTTGGGTTCAGGGCCCTATAACAACATGCCAGCAGCTGTCCCTGCTTTTATTTCAAGGAACTGATTTAATTTTCTTCACCGGGGCACCTTAAGTAAACCTCTCCAAAAGTAAGACTGGGCAAAGTCTTGAGATTTAAGAGACATTACAGTAGGCTATCAGCAAGATCCTGTTTGATATTTTATCATCAATGTGACAAGCAGATGCATCTGTACCGGTTGCAAAAAATGTAACGATTCCTTGTCAGTCTGTTGCAGTCCGAAGCTGTAGGTCTGATTAATGTTGAGACATATGGATTGAACTGGGCAAGGCCTATTACATCCAAAACCATTATTTTGAACCTTTTAACGTAGACACTTTAGGGCTGCATATTCCTTGAAAACAGCATAAAGAGGGAGAATACACACAGGACGAGGTAAGAAAGGAGCTCAGGGTTAACTTTCAATGCTGGGGGGAGCCATGAAGAAAAAAAAAAAGATTTTTTAACCACACTACTTATACCCTAGAGAGCAATCACATACCTGCAATCACAAAGCCACTGGAGTTAAGCGCAAGGCAAAAAGGCTCAAGATTCCCTTTACATGTTGTCTTTGATATGGTCCCGAACAGCCGCACAGACACCAGTGTAAACGAATGGAATCGATAGTAAATTAACAACGTCTCGCTGCGTCCTGGATGGAGGATGCAGCATCAAGGATGGGACAGTTCCGAAGAAGTCCTCATTTTCCATTCTGCTTGTTTCTTGGGATGCACTGGCAGGTTTGCTTGCATCATGGTCACCTTTCCTAGAATTCCATGTTAAGGATGAGGCCAGTTGGTGGAGATGCATGACTCAAGTAACAATTGCTACAGAGCAGGTTGGCTGAGGAGCAAAGCACCAAAGAACCATGGGAACTGTGGAGTCTAACAAAGGTGCAAAGCCCAGTGGAATGCCAGATTCCTTGAAGATGTATGCCTATGCGCACGCACGCGCACACACACACACAACCAGTCAATATTACAGAGGACGGTGTGCCAAACATGGCTTTTCACACACACTGCCTCTGCATATGAAAACATACACAAGTGCCCAGTCCCTCAGACTCCCATGATTCTTTGTACATGGTGGAGTAGACGTCATTACTGAAACACTCCCAGTTACAGGCATGTGTGGGTGAGTTCAGGTGATGGATGCGAGTCCAGGACAATCCAAAGAGGGTGACAGTCTGTACAATTTGCTGTAGATTCAGAAGGCTCCTACTGGGTTTGGGAGCTACCTGCATCCAAACCCATGGCCTCCGTGGGCGCTGGCCCATCATTCCTGGTCCTCTTGGCTTCAGGGGGCTGGCATACTGGATCACTTGGAGGAGATGGCCTCTCTGGAACAACACAAAGCAGCACAGGATACAATCAGCTCCAACAGACTGGTCAGCCTCTCCCAAAGGGGATCCAGAAATTTAGTTCTGGACCTGAATGCTAAATTTTCATCAGCTGACTACATCACCACCTCAAATGAGCGAGCTCTGTTATCTAGAGCACATGTCTAGCACTTGTCTCATACTGCCTTTTCTGTTTTTCAGGAATAAAATCATCTTAATTAAGGTTTTATTAATTAGTGATAAAGCAGCACTTCTACAAAGTGAAACCTCCCCAACTTGCAGGCTTTTCAGGCACCTCCTGCCTTAATGGAGTGGGAACTGACCATGCTTGGCCTTCTCTGAGGAGGTGGGTGCGGCAAAGGTTTGGGGCGGTGCAGAAGATCTGGTGGAAACGGGAGTCAGAGAAATCCGCCTGCATGTTGGAGGAGAGAAGCAGCAGCAGAGTAAGACAGTGACTACAATAAAAGATACACCAGTTTGAACACTTTCTGGGGAGAAAAATATGTCTACCATCTGTCCTTTGAAAATATAGCATTGCATCCTGAAAAGTGCAATAACTGGTGAAGAGTATCCTCACAAAGTTAAAAATGAGACGAAGCAGTGCAAAGATTAAGTTTCAAGCTAGTTAGCTTAAAATATATCCATGGCTAGAAATAAACAGAGGAAAGAGTTGTTCAGGTTGCGATGCATACGGTACTCCATGTTACAGCACATCAACGTTAAATTTGCAGATTGTGTTTCACATACAGTAAGCACTGAACCGCCCAGCAGAATCAGCAAAGGATGATATGGCTAAGGCAAAAACCTGCAGGGTGAGGAGAAAGGCTACATAACAGCTACTTCCTAGCAGAGAATGTTCACCCTGAAAATTTACGAAGGGAGCAGACTGTCCATCTTTCAAACAGCTGAGGAGAAATGTCAAACCAAGGAAGCAACTCTCACTGAGTAATGCCCATCAGAAATGCATCAAGCTGATACAAGTACTCTCATGGATGATCTAAAAGCAGCTGTCCCAAGAAGTCTACTGTACTCTTAACACTGGAGTCAGACAGAAGAGCACGGAAATCTTTACATATGTGCAACACATGACAATTTAAAAATTCCTTCCTTCAGGAACTCAAATTGTTGATGGAAATGTGCCACTGTCGAGGATGTCGGGCAACCAATTAAAGACAAGAATTTAAATGGGGTTGGGGGAAAACTTTGTACAGGTGGTACTGAAGTTATGATGACGCCAAGGAGAAGAATTCAAACGAGAGCTTGCACTGCACAGCTCAGTCTGGCTCTTTGTGGCAGTGATGCAGCCAGATCAGTGAAGGTAAAAAAAAGGTTTGGTGAGATTAGAGTGCTGTTCGTTGAGAAGCTTCACGAATTGCAGAAACAACAGGATGAGCTCAAACTGAAGCTTAGCCAGGACCACAGAGTGGGGTGCCCGTCGACGTACAGTGCAGCACCAACTGAGGCACGTCCTGGACATGTTCCACCTCCACCACTCAGGACTGTGACAGAGCCAAAGAACTGGATTTCACTTTCCTTCCAACAGATTGTAGTGACTTACCGGAATGAACAGTGATGCATTTCACGGAAATGGAAAAACACCTAGTCATAGCAGCCACCTGCATATGTCACGTCATAAGCACACAAAACAGGACTAACCTGATGCAGATTTCAGAGCATAGGCTTCCCCAGAGCAGTTTAACACAAACTGTTACTATCATGTAGACAGAGACAAAAGGGAGACAGATGATGGGGAAGGACTAAGAATGACGGTGGTCTCTATTTGTTCTAGTGCTGACTGATAAATGGCATTTATCATCATCATCATCGCGATATGAACAGGCAAAAGATTGCCTGAATTGCGTTAAGGAAAAATCAATGTATTTACACCGGCCATCCATTCACACGCAGCATGTGAACATTGGACCTATCAGATGGAGGTGGCATGTGAAATCTCTTCCACCGTACAAATTCCTTCCTCCTGGGAAATGCCAATCAGCTGTTTGGGTGATGATGCAATTCTGATGATGCAATCGAATTTCAAGTTACCCCGGAAGTTTCCAGCAGGCAAATACATCAATATCAACACCATATGTGTATTTAAAATTATAATTTAAAAATATTTATATTTAGAGTGAAATTATAAGGGACATGCTTTATTCTATGATTTGTCAGATTATTAATGTATATTTAGCTTAACAGCGACATGATTTAATTATCACTGCATATTTAGCTCAATAATTGTTTCACTGACATGTTTTATTAGATTAATAATGTATATTTAGCTCCACAGCCACATGTATTATTGATTACTATATATAAATATAATATATTTTCATGAAGGTTTTAAAAAGGTATGGTTTTATTAATTATTAAAAATCATTTATATTTAGTTGATAATATAACTAGGGATGCACTAATACCAATTTTTTGAGACCGAGTACAAATACTTATTTTTGTGAACCCACCGATACTGAGTACCGATACCTGTATAGATCTATTTGTAAAAACAATCACAAAAGATTAGTCAGTTTGAACTGCTTATTTTCAGTGATAAATGACTCTGCTGTTCCACCAATATCAATACTCTAACTCCAAAAACAAAAAAATCAAAAACACTGAAGCTTCAACAATCAGTAAACGTTGTACAATACATAACATTTGTATTGTACTGTTGTTGTATTCACTTTTGTTTAACCGGTATTTAAAACGCCATACATACTGTATGAAAATACAACGTAAAAAGACTGGAGCCATAACCTTAAATAACTTATGAAGTTCTCCTCAAGTCCTTTGTACAATATATTCTGTACCTTCCACTTAATTTTATACCACAACCATAAAAGAAAGGGACTCCAATTAGGTTACATTATACGTTAGTGATGCTTGTCAAATTGAATCTGTTTTGGGAAAAGTAAGCGGAAGGTTCTTTTTCATAAAAAGAAGCATCTCTGCATACACGACTGGTCCATATGTCACTTGTAACATGCGTTTTGTAACATGCCCTTAACGTGTTTTTTCACAAATTCGTGCACCTTCTGTAAGGCGGACTCGGTAATATACTGGTGACTTGGTTCTCTCATATTTGGGCTCCAGCAAATTAAGAAGGCGTCGGAATCCAACGTTGTCGACAACGGACAGTGGCTGGTCATCAAGTGCAACGTACTCAGTGCTTTGGTTATATTTCTTGCTCTCAGACTCTCTCTCTGCATCATTTCTCATCTCTGTAATGTTTCTTTTAAAGTAGGTTGCTGGGTTCCGCAGCTGCTGGTAGCCTTCGTAAAGTCGCTGTATTCTTCTTTATGCTGGTGTTTTATCAGGAGACTAGTATTGAAATTAACGGACGTCGTTCCTCCTCTTGATAAAGTGACAGAGCAGCGCGTACAGTTTGCTTTGCAGTTGTCATCATCATTGATTTTAAAGTATTTCCAGACCGCTGACATTTTCACGTATACACAGTTTAATTCGTTCGCCAGTAACTCCCGCAACATTGTCCCCACGTGCTGGCTGAACGTAACTCCATCATATTTACCACTTGTGGTATCGATCACAGGTATCGGGGAAATTTGGTCAAGTACGAGTAACAGCAAGTGAGCTTGGTATCGGGCCAAAGCTCGATACCGGTATCAGTGCATCTCTAAGTATAACCCATATGCTTTATTAAATTATTAATGTATTTTCAGCTTGACAGTTGAGGGTCTTTATGATTATAACGGCTGACCTATTCAAAAACTTAATTTACTGCCTATGACTGACTGTCACACCGCGCAGCGTCGTGTTTCTTTCGCTAAAATGCTTTTCCACTGCCGTAAGAACTGGTACCGGTGTTGTGCCAAAAAGCGACTGCCTGCCAGAAACTGATTACCATCCGCGGGAGCGCGCACAGCCTGTTAGACGCAT
>JAODKN010000001.1:42792435-42808987 GCA_026774425.1 Petrocephalus zakoni | reverse complement strand
TACGAAATTCGGTGTACTCTGCGCTGCACCGAGATTTTGTCCTGTTTTTTGGGGAGACGGGAGCGCGCATGTCGTCAGTTCCGGCCTCGGGGCGCGTCATTTGACTCGTATCCCGACCTCCAGAGGTAAAAAGAACGCACGATACTCGACACTGGGTTTTCCTCGGTTTTTTAGTGGATGTGACGTCACTCCGCGCGTCGAGCTCCGATCTTCGAGAGTAAAGGAACGCACGATAACTCCCCATTGTAATCTGCGGAGCACCTGTATTTACTTAAGTTGTTTTCCCCCAAGATTTTTTATTTTAAGAGATGCTTTTGTTGAATTTAGAAGAAAATATTTTAAAAGGGAGCTGGGGACATTCCATTTAATTGGTTGGGCATTCACGTGCAAGTTATTCAATAAAAGCATGTTTGAAGTCAATTATTTAATCCTTTTTTCAATGTTCTTTGGCTATTCAATATTTGTGGTCTAAGTTAGCAGTGTACCTATTAAAGCAGAAAGACCCAGTAGCTAATATGGACACTTTATTTAGTCTTATAGTCACCACAAAACTGAACAATGTTATTGAACATCGCAGATTTTCCTAATTTCGTGCAGGGCTAATTTTTTTCTAAAGAAATATTAAGGACAGACCTAACTAATTTTTGACGTGTGCCAAGTAGAATTCCTCACCAAAGCCAGAATTTCCATTTTTACAAATTAATTTCGGGCAAGGTGAGAAAATTGTTCAGCCAAAATTCTGAAGTCCAAGAAGTGTTCAAGACAACAGCAGCAGCGGTCAACCAAAGCAACACATCCTTACAGGTATCTCACCTGGGTGTGGGTGCTCCCTGCGGGGTGCTGGGGGCTTTGGGGGTGCTGGGTTTGCTCCAGGCCTCCAGCGTGTTCAGCGTGATTCTGCGGGGCTGTGGCTTAGTCTTCCCACATGGAGGGTTTTTTCCTTCCTCACTGGCCCTAGAACTCAAGGGGGTGGAGCCTTGATCTGACCCCAACAGGGAAGTGGAGGAGCTGCCTTCGGACACAGCCACGCGGGGCACAGGAGACGCCGTCCTCACCGCGGACGTCTTCTTGCCCTTCTTCTCGGGGACGGAGCCTGGGGTACAGAGCTCAAGCTGGGGACGTTCCTTCAGTGGGATGCCCAGCTCTCCGGGGGAGAATGTAATAAAAGAGCAGTACCCATCTGTGGAGGAGATGGCCAAGATGGAGCCATCCCTGGACCTGGAGAACAAGCAAAACAGAGACATGAGAGAGACACGCCAGAGAGGAGGCACAAAAACGGAGAACCCAGAGAGAAAAAAGGGACCAAAGGAATGAGAGAGAAGCCACCATTCTGAACCATGCTAACATTCCTAAACAGTAACCTCTCAGGTGAATATACACACATACATGCATTCGCTTCCCCCAAAAGCCCTCGAGGCACTGGCCCAACTCACCAAGTGAGGTCACTGAGCGTGTGGTAGTGGATGTTGGATACGTAGCCAAAGGGCAGCCGGTGCTGGGTGTCGTACAGCAGGACTGAGTCCTCAGAGGCCACGGCAAACACCAGGCGGTATGGTAGAGGGAAAGTGCTGGGTGGGGCCTGACTGGAATCATCTGCAGGATTGGAAGCAAGAACACAGTCAAAACAGCACCATTAACAGTGTAACTGCAGGCATGGGAAGAATGGAGGTGGGAGGTCACCACTTCAAATAGACACACTTGGGAGAGGAACCCACCTCGTCAGATTCCCTCACACTCAGAAAATAGCACAAACGGACAGTAGGAATTATAAACACGTGCCAAACGCTGGTCTGGTATGAGCCCTACCTTCTCCCTTTCTGGTTTTCAGCTCAAAATAAACGGGGCAGCAGCGGACAGCTAAGGTGGCCTTGGAAGGACAGGGCAGGTGTGCGATGGGCCTGGAGGGGCATGCAGCACAGGTCACGTTGGCACTGCAAGTCATTCAGTCGGGAGGAAAGAGGGCACCCAACATTTCCTCCCACAAGTACCTTTTGAAGCTCTTCCGAGAAAAGATGTATGTGGTGTTGGTGACGTTTTCACCAGCCTCCACGCAGCCAGCTGCATTAATGGGAGTCACATGGCATTCTGTCGTTAGTGAGGGGCACCCTTAGCTACAATACAGGTACTAAGAGCATTTATTTAATGACATTAAAGTGATGTAACTACACCAGTATATGTGCCACAGTTATCAGGGGTGAGGTCATGCAGAACATAAATGCTACAGGAACATTAGGGGATGCCATTATCCCCAAAAACTACAAAGATGTGCAGCACCTGGAGTGAGCAGGAAGGAGCCGTCAGGGGTGAAGGTGAGACGGCGAAAAAACGACCGCATGCTGTCATCGTGAAACATTCGGTAGTTCTTCACCTGTGAATGACAGCCAGCAGAGCGTTTGAAAATGAGAAGCACTCTTAGGTAAAGGAATAACGTTTGAATAACATCAACAAGACCCTTGTAGGTCTCCTTCTCCCATCATCTAAGAACCAAGTCACACAGTGCTGAATGACAGGCTAAAAGTCAAACAGACTGATGAAAGACCCCTTTAGGTCAAACAATGACCCAACTAGGGGTGGGTATCAAAACACGGTTCCATTGACTCGCTGTCCAGGCAGCAAAGTTTAATGTGTAGGACGAGATTCGATTCTGCCAGCTAATAAAACAGCTGCTTTTGGTGCTGAAAACTGTGTAGCACTACTGTTTTTATTTTATAAATATGTAGCCCAAGTCTAATTACATGTCCACAAAATTATAATCAGTGATAAGTTAATCTACTTATTTTACTCTGATCAGGAATTGATAAGGGAATCGATAAAGAATCGAATTGATAAGAAGAAATCGATAATGGCATTGACAATCATTTCTTATTGATTCCCAACCCTAGACCCAACATCACATTCCTGCCGAAAATGACCCAAAAACGACAGCTATGCATCCACACTAACCTCTCCTTCAGCAGACCCTCCGGAGCACATCCTGCTAGTGCTATACGTCTTCTTCCTGGTCTGAATGCTGTAAACCCGCAACACCCTGAACGTGACATACACACAGGTCAGAATAGCACTGGGGAGAGGGACATCCATGACAGATTAACCAACAGAGGGAACCGCCTACCTACCTGTCACAGCTCAGGGTACCGATGTATTGACCCAAGGGGTCCCAGGCCACACCCTGTACATAGCTCTTGTGGTCATTGAAAATGTACATCTTCTGACCTGGATATAGAGTACAGAGGTGTCCATGTTTAAATAAACACCACATAACTATGCTCTGGGAGCCAGGAGGTGAAGTCTATGGCGTACAACCATGGAGCCTACCCTTTGTCACATCCCACATGATGGCAGTATTGTCAACAGAGCCCGACACCAGGAAGTTACCGTCGACAGCCCAGGAGATGTCATACACGTCCTCAATGTGTCCCCTGTGGGTAAGAAATGATCATCTCCCATGACTTTAGCCCTCTAATTCCCAAAAAGTCACCCCACATCACAATGAAGACCCAACCGCAGAACCGGTACACAGGTGCTATAGCCTCAGTCCAGTCCTTCTGATCTCTAATCCCCAACTGGTAAGCCATCAAAGGGAGGTCGCACCCCCCCCCCCACTGTAAACCTCTACCATTCTCACCTAAGTGTCTTCACCACAGTCCAGCTCTCCTTGTTCAATTGGGCATCTTCATCCTCCTGGAAGCTGGCCGACTCTGGCTCCTTGCTGTCATTCAACTTCCAGAGTAAGATGGCTGCATCTGGAGAAATAAAGGCACAGGATTCAGGCGGAGCCTCCCTGCTGGCAGTATGAATGTGAATAAGTAGATTAAGGCTGCAGATTCAGAGACTCAACAGTTCTTTATTATTGGCACTAGAGGTCAACTAATATGAGTTTTTCTACTGCCGATTCCGATATTTTGGAGTCAGGGTCAGCCAATGGCCGATATATGCTGCAGATTTTTTTTGGGCGATAATTGGCCGTTTTCCCCTCTATTTGCATGGTAAAATATCACACTAATAATAGGATACACAACATTTCTCAACTTAAGAACATTAATTGAACACTGACTTAGAACATAAGTGCAAACTTAAATATAACTAGGGTGGCCAGATAATCCATGTCATCCTGGACGCTTTGAGCCACTTCAGGTTTTACAAACTACTTTAAATCTGAAAGACTCCTTTGCTTGGCAAATAGTTAATTTCTTCTGGTGTGTTCACTGGTTTGTTTCGATGATTGAAAGACTCAACTAGCTGTTTCACATTAACATTAGTGACATGTATGATTATAGGAGACTGACCAATCAGCACGCAGCAAGAATGCAGCGCTTAAGTGAAATCCAGGCCCTTTTAATTGAAATGGTAGTTTAAAAATCCTGTCCTAGCTCAAAGTGTCCGGGATGACTTGGATTATCTGGTCACCCTACATATCAACAAACTATATACACTTAAATAAACGCACAAAACTTCTCTGTCAATGATCGTTTTAATACCCATCCTTAACGGTACCTGTAAGCTACACTGTAAGAAAAGTGTGTAAAAAATGTTCAATGTAGCGTGTTAATATGAAGGAATTTTCCATATACATTTTCACAGGTGTTTTACCCTTTAATTCAAATTTCGCCTTGTTTTTACAGTGTAGAGTCGGTCGAAGGCTCGCTATCGTCACGCCAGTTCCCGACGGTTCTGTAGGCTACTCGCGTTTTCTTTCAAAGCAACACTTCATAGCAAACCAGTTAAATACAGAGGTCTTTGAAAGGGGTGGGTGGCACAAAACACCTCAAGTTTTCCCCTCAAGTATGATACTGGCAATGAAATCAAACATATTTTTGCATCTGACAAATATAAACAAAATGAAAACAAAAGCTGGATTTCCACCGGTGGGAATAAAGTTATGCAAAAGTACGGGGAAGTGAGAGAGAAGCAGGCGAGCAAAACCTGAGCAGACCTCAGTACATGAGATACATTGTATCTAAGTTACATTAAATGCATGAATGAATACCTTTTTCTGCATGGGTCTACATACTTCTGCACCAAAAATTCTATTGAATAACCAATATACTTCTGTTCATCTTCTTCATTTATGGCCATAAACGGCGTGCTGCGGTTAAGGTACCGTTAGAAGTACCTTAAGTTATTCTCCTCACTTAGGTTCTTAAAGTCTTTTGTCCAACCGCTAAGGGGATTTTAAGGGATTCCATAAGTTCTAAGACCAAGATAAGGAGAAAAACTTAAATATTATTTAAATATTTCGTGAACATTTTAAGGAAACCTTAAGGAGGATATTTAAGGATGTTTTGTGCAACTGGGCCCAGAATTCAAGCCGTTCCGATCTCTCCGAGGACTCTTATCAAAGTTCTGACTGGAGTCCGGCACAGGCGGCAGCATGGGTCACGTGCTCCATAGCAACTGGCCTGCCCGCAAATGTGCCTGTCTGTAAATCGGCGTACTACACTCGAATATCGGCCGATGCCAATAGATAAAAAAAATGCTAAATATCGGCCCGATATATCGGTTGACCTATTATTGGCACATTCATGTACAAGAACACATTACACTGAAATACCCTTGCCCCCCAATGTAATGACACATACAATACAAATGCATAATTGTATGACATCCACAACACAAAACATTAAATAGAACCATGTTTAACTGTTTGTGCAAATGTGATGGATGTGATGTCAGCTAGATGAAGACGGACACTAACGCTGATCTCACCATAGGTTAAAAAAAACAACATTAATTTCACTTATCCACTTGATACCAAAATTTGGCTTTCTGAAACAACTAATGACCCACCATCACCACCCGACGCCAGCAGCTCAGAGCAGGGGGAGAACCGCACTACATTGACTGCCTTGGTGTGTCTGGCCAGGTTGGAAAGGAACTCCACAACCGTCTTTCCGTCTGGCCCAGTCTCCACCTTCCACATCTGAAATGACAGGGGTCTACATCACATCCTGCTGTAACGAAAACAAACCCCCCCTCCCTGAAGCACTCTGAAAGACTCACCCTCACTGTACTGTCTACCCCTGAGGTGGCAAGCCGATGGACCCTGCCTTCAGCCCATTGCTGGAAGTCCATGCTGTACACAGGCTCTTTGTTGTGCCATGCAATCTCACAGGTGGTGACCTTCATGGTGCCGCAGCTATGACAGAAAGCAATACATGCTACAGGCCAATACACAGTAGTCACACCAGCTGGTGTTTCAGCCATACTTTTAAGCTAGAAATGAAACGTAACAGACACACTTTGACAAAACAGCTTGTCATCCCAATTACGCCTCCAAAGAGACATTTCCGCCAACGAGATCAGAAATCACAAGTATTTAAGACAAATATAAACCAGTAATTTACCGATACAAAACTTTTAATGCAGGGAAAAGTCAATGCAACGACGCTAAATTAGAGCTACCATATTTAAGGGGTCACACAGATAATTAAGTTACTGCCATTTTAGGAAACTGGAAACTTTATTGCTAACGTAAGTTTCGCTTCTGCTGTTAATACAAAACAGTGGGAAAACTCACGCCACTTTACGCCGGTTATATGAAGACTTGTTTAGTCCGGCAGCTGGGAGAGGAGCGCTGCGTTATGGTGTTCTTTCTGATATGTCTCCGACCTCCGGTCCCTACTTCCCCGCTTTGTCCCTACGCCGCTCGGCCGCTTCGCTCAGTTTCCCGCGCTGGGTTTCGGCCGGGAGCCCCTCCTACTCCGACATCTCGCGACTTCCGGTCGCGAAACAGTCGTCGTTTCCGGTACCACATGCGTTTCCTGTTGGCTGCTTCCGGTTTTATTAGGATGTGTAGAAGTGCTGAGGGGTTTCTGATGTCTCTCTGTCAGTACAGCACGATTACGTAACTAACTAAGAACTAGGAGTAGAATCCTCCTTGAATACTGGATTAAACTAGCATCTTTATCCTGGTTTTGCAAACTTGGTTAACTAATGTCGGTTGCAATTCCTTTTCTTACGTCACATTCTAACTGCATCACTGACAAGATTCAGGGTTCTTATGGAAGCTTATAATGTCACTTTCACACACAATGGACAGGCAACATTTTAAGGAATTCTCATATTTATTAACACATGTATGAACACAAAGCTGAATTTGCTAAATTAATTCCCTTGTAGCCCATTGAGTACAAATGAACTTTTTAACTTTTTGACCAATGGAGATAAGCAGATATGGCGTAGCAACCTACAAAAGCAGATGGACTCAAATGTGCAAATAAATTGTTAGGTAAATTCTTTAAAATAAGACCATTGTGTGAAGGTCAGATTTTCTTGGCTTCCATTTGGCTTTAATGGTAGGGGATTCAATCAAATAATGCAGAACATTTGTCCAATCAAGTAAGATGACATTTTTAAGAGCTAAAAAGCTCTGGAAGAAGAAAATAGCCTCTAGCACTGGAGAGAAGTGTTCCATAAGCCCCGGCTGTCCTTATGTCTGTTACAATCTTTCAAAAAATGATGAGAACAAAATCACTTTCCTCACAAATTTGTAAGGTACCTCTATTGCTATGAATACACTTGAGCTACATTGGAAACGCATCCCTAGTTGTGAGATGGTTCCTCCTTATGTGCTTTGTGGAAGACCTTGAACCAGCAGAAATCCAGATGGAATGTGGTTTTCAGATAAGCAGAAAGGCTTTCACCCATCCATTCATCATTTAACTGTTTATCCCAGTCACAGTCACAAGGGAAAGGCTTTCATTTGACACCAAATCCTAATGAACCTCTACAATGAAAACAATACACAGCAGTAATGTGACTATTTAAAAATATATCACTGGAGACAGTCGGCAATGTCCATCACAGAATAATGCTTTTCAAGGTGATTTTCAGGGACCCCGTTACAGAATATCCAAATAAATTCCAAGTATTCTGAACATTTAACTTTACTTTCCTTATGGGAATCTATTTCAAAATATTTCATAATTGTGAAATGTGCTGTTCTGTTTTTCCAGATGTGGTAAATCATAATTAAACACTCGAGAGCAAAGCAACTGACCTGTGGCAGTTTTACCATTGGAAGACATGTTATATATAAATGTCCTGGGAGCATCGGCATGCCATCACCCTATGGCTTCTTTCTGCTCATTGAATTTTCAAGTACCACTAGCATTGATGATGTCCAGTAAGCTAGTCTTCAGTGATTTAAAATTTGGTGATTTGTAAATTTTACTTATCAGGACTTTAGATGAATGATTTGCTTAGTAAATGAAGCATTTAGGTGTAAAAACAGGAAATAAAAGGTTTCAGCTATCTATAGAAAAGTAATGAAGACTCCTATACACTGTAAAACTGCTTTAAAGTAACCATTCGGAAAATAAAAATAAAAATATTCGTCAGGATTTAAATCAACCCCATTAATTTAAAAGGATCATTATCTTCAGGCATTGTTCTTTTTTCAGTGCAAAAATTTTTGTAGATTTTCTTTTTTAAATAATAATAGCTTGATATGAAAATAGAAAAAATACATAATGTACAAAGATTCAGAGATACATTCAATAAAGTCTCTGAGATTGTAAAAAATAAAGTGTGACAGGCAAATATGGAGGTAGACGGAGAGAGGCCAGCAGGGGGTGTCCAGCATCTCCTTGTAATTGTCCCACTGGCCCCCACTGCATATCTATGTTTCCCCTGCACCCCCGACTTCCTCCAGGACCTGTGCCAGGATCTCATCGATGACCTCGCAATCATAGTTGACCTGCTCCAGCTCCAGTGCGGGAATGAAAGTCACCAGCAAGCGACCCACACTCCGACGCAGTTCATTCAGCTTCCTGTAGAGGGCAGAGAGGTAGAGAGGGTCAAGACTCATCTGTAAGGCCTCACAAAAAATATCCTTGCTTTCATGCTATGTGAATGTCTGACCAATGTGAGCAGGTAACTGAAATTGGCCTACCTGAATGTTATTTATTGACTTTTGCAGAGGCTAACGCTCACTGCACTATGTTAATGTTGATGTTGTTAACGGGCCCAAATTTAGCACAACCGTTACGTCGCAAAAACATAAAAAGTTTCTACCTTTTAGCCTCATCTGTGGGTACTGGTGTGCCTGGAGGGCTGGGGGGTGCAGTGCCGTTTTGAGTCTGCTCTGCAGCAGCAGCAGAGTCCTCTGAGCCATCCTGGATCTCTCCTCCAGAGCTGGGGCTCCCTGCCCCTCCCGGTGTTCTCAGCTGCTCCAGCTCCCTGTTCAGCTCTTCGCACTGACAGGAGAAGATAAAAGGAAGATGGGCAACTCTGCGTGTGGTACAGCTGTGCTCTTCCGTTTAGGAGACACATACTTACCTTGGTTCTGAGCTGCATCCTTTCCTTGTTGCTGTGGTCCAGGTCCCGCAGGAGTGAATCTAATTGCACAGCAACTTCATCATCCTCCTCTGCCTGACGAGACATCTCCACCTCCTGCTGCGGCCTCTCCTCCTGCTGCGGCCTCTCCTCCTGCTGCGGCCTCTCCTCCTGCTGCGGCCTCTCCTCCTTCCCCTGACTGGACACCTGTTGGCAGGGAGTCTGCAGCTCCCGATCTTGCTCCTCCTTCCCTCCCTGCCACTCAGTCTGAACCTCCTGTTCACATAGCTCCTTCTTGACCAGGCTCTGCCTCAGCACCATTATCTGCGCCTCCAGGTCCTCTGCCTTGCAGGTGAGCTGGTGCACCTGCTCCTTGTAGGAGTCCCTTTCCTGGGCGGTGGCCTCCATCAGTTCCAGCAGCTGGTCCTGCTGCTGCTGTGCATCCCGCAGGAGTGTCTCCATGTTCTGCTTCGCTCCCATCTCCTCCTGCTCCCCCACTTTCTCCGGCACGTCAGATGTCACCATCGGCTCTCCTTCTGAGTTTTCCGAGTGGAGCTCTTTGTGTTCCCCACCCCCTTCTTCATCCTTGTCCTGCTGCTCCTCCTCCATCCCTGCAGTCTCCTCCTCCTCGCCGCCCGCTGGCTCCCCCTCCTGTGTCAACTCGGTGTCTGTCGACTTCCCTTTGTCGGTCTCTTCACTCGTCTCTGCTTTCACGGTGGGCTTGGGATCCGTCTGGGTGGTCGTGGAAATGTGATCTTGGGGAATCTGGGGGGGGGAGGCCCCGGGGAGCGTTTCGGTGGCGGCAGCATCCGTATTTGCCTCAACGGCCGCGTCGTCACTGCACTCTAGGTGCATGCCCGTGGTTTCCTCGCTGACACGCCGCTCTGTCTTCACCTTGGCGAGGTCGAAGGTTGGCGCCGCGGGTTTCGGCGTGCTGCCGGTCTCGACAATCAACACGTCATCGTCGTCGTCGCTGGCGATGACGACTGGCGAAGAGCGGCCAGCCTCTGTGGCTTCCACCACCTCTGCTGCCTTGCCGTCATGGAAACCATTGCTCCTCGCCCTCTTCCTCTCCACACTATCGGGGTTCAGCGGAGCTGTCCTCTTCATCCTACACAAACTAAACATGGTCAGCTCGGGGCGCTTCTCAGTCCAAAGCTACCAAAAAAGCTGGAGTGAGACGTCTGGTTGTACCTTGCAGGCGTGGACAGTGAGCACACGTTGGAGATGATGGGCATGTCACTCGGCGGGGCGTGGCAACCTGCAGGACAGCACTGAGCATGACACGGGCTCCCCAGCGGAATGCTCACACGATCACACCAAGCACCACAGACAGGAGGCGACAGGAAGCTGCATTCACCGGTACGTGACAGAGAGGCGGAGCCTGACGCGGCACCTCCGAGGGATCCCCGGACTCCACTGCTGACTGAAGGTGTGGCTGGGGAGTTCGACGTTGACACCACGACCTGGAAGTTCTGTGGAGGACGAGTGAAGCATAGACTGGAATCATGCGTGTTAAATGCACATTTTAACTTAAACTGACCCAACAGCTGGGTTATCACTGGTAACATTAATGCAGAACTAAAGCCTAAAAGGCAGGGAAGGATAATCTAATTTTACCTCAGCATAGTTGAACAAGGAGTGTTCAGCACATGAAACATGGTAAAAGAAGCCAGTAAAAGCAGAGTGTGGCTCAGCGGGTTAGGCCTCTGTGCCTGTTATCGGAAGGTTGCCAGTTCAAGCCCAGCCTTGGCACGTCTGTGGGCCCTTGAGCAAGGCCCTTAACCCCCAGCTCCCTGGGCGCTGCACGAGGTGGCTGCCCTTTATGAGCTCGGGGGAGGCGAGAAAAGAATTTCCCCTTGAGGATCAATAAAAGTATCAATTAAAATTACTTTAAAAAAAGGCTAATACAGAAATCCTTAACTACACCCCAAAACGTACTACAGACAAGCTCAATGAACCGGCAACATTTATTTTCTCTCGAGGGGCATGCGTGCACAGCTTCCACAAGCACACCTGGTGAGGAAAATGAATA
Source organism: Petrocephalus zakoni (assembly GCA_026774425.1). Classification (NCBI taxonomy): domain Eukaryota; kingdom Metazoa; phylum Chordata; class Actinopteri; order Osteoglossiformes; family Mormyridae; genus Petrocephalus; species Petrocephalus zakoni. Next base: position 42,797,676 of record JAODKN010000001.1, on the reverse strand, counting down.
TAGTCGAGCCTCCTTCAACGCGACTTTCCCCGTTGTGGTTCTGATACATCGCGGAGTCAGAAAAAGGAATCAAATGGGAATTATTTGGGAGTTTGGCAAAAGCAGCAGACTAGCAGCAGATGTGTGAAGGCTAGCAGGCGACATAGCTCCTTCTTGACCAGGCTCTGCAGAATCCATTGTCCAAACCAGCTGATCATTGAGATTTGAAGTTTGAGGCCATCTCCAGTATGTGCTCTACTACGCCCCTACCCACCGAATGCTTCAACTGCCGTTTAAGATCCTCATGTTGCCTCCTCAGGGCTTCATTCTGTTGTGCCAGTGCTGCGATGCGCTGCATGTCTGCAGCCTTCTTTGCCTGCTCCACCTGTAAACACCCAAAATCATCTTTGTATCCCAGAGCTCTGCAACAGCACCCCAGCTCACTGGTCATCTCCACAACTTACCTGTAACCTATTCTTCTCCTGTTGTATCTTGTTGTACCGCTCGCTGGAAAATACAGAACGCCCTTTAAAATGTATCTCACTGCCAGCATATGGACATTTAGGGCGCATCAGAGGGAGAATCTCACTGCTGCTTGTAGGTCTTCTGGTAGGAAGGCTGGTCGTCGTCAGAGTCTTCTGGTTCCTCATCCACATGGCAGCTCCTAAAGACGAACATCCTTCACTGATCATGCGCGTGTAACAACATGAGTGACCGTGCACACACAGACTTACACCATTACCTGTACTGGGGATCTGGGTTCATGTGGCAGAACCACTTCTCAGGGAGCAGAGCACAGTCGATACCATCTGGGAGCTTCCTCCACTTCAGACAGTTGTCACACTGCACCCAGTTCTGATCCGGACGTTTCCTGGAGACATAGCGTACAGGATAGCATCAGCTGCACTGTACCCGTTTCACCTCCAAAAGCCCACGTCTTCCCAAAACCTCACATGGTATCTTCCACTGGTATCATGCAAGTAGGATCTTCCTTGTCACGCTTGAACCGGATTTCATTCCAGTACTCTTCCAGTTTCACCCCAAGGTTATATATGGTTTTCCTGGAAAGAGTAACAATAAATGTAAATGGCAAATACACCCCACCAACATCTTCAGGGGTGCTACCTGCAAAACTCAACTACTATACTGCCCCACAAAGACAAAACAGTAACTATGTTGACACTGAAACTGAAACAAAGGGCTTCAAGGCCTGTTCACTGTCATCCATATGTGTAAAGGGTAGGCAAATTAAAGTGTTATCTTCAAAATTGAGAATAGCTGAACTAAGAGATTTTGTCACCTTGTAAAACAGAGCCCAAAAGACCCAATTTCTGTTATCAATTCTGATAAAATATGCAGTTATGGTATTTTGCTTTTGTACAGCAGTATACAACAATTACAATACTTTTCCAGGAATATTTAACAGTTTTCCTATTGTCACTATCCCCACATCTGTACCCAGAAACACATGGATGTAGCCCAGGTCTGTAAGCAGTACCTGTACTCATCTGTGTAGTCAAAGTCTTGCTTGTTGTGCGTTGGTTTAAGGAAATTACACTCAATCACGCCAATCACTCCGACTCCCCGGTTATTTCCCTGTTCAGAGATGGAAACAGGAATGAGGAGAGACAAGCCAGCGAGGTCAGGGATCGAGGAAAATTGGCATTAGCCCTACCTTCAACTGGCAGCCCACCCTCTCGTAGGCCTTGATGAGGCGGTTTCTGTGGTACATCATGATGCCGTACTGATCTTTACTTTTCGTGTTGTATCCAAAGGTGATCCGGATACGTTTGCTCTGGGTTGAATGTTAAGGAAAAATTTAAGAGATTCACAGATATATTTCTTAGATGATTCCTAGAGGTTGTCACCAGAAACATTGGGACAGCCACCCAATGGTCATGCTAAAAGTGGGAAAAAATAATTATATTGTTCTGGCCTAGAGGACAACCAACCAGGCCACACATGAGGAACAGACTGCAAGGGACTAAATTCAGGATACAAGGAAGATGGGCCTGTAATGGTCCGTGGCGATGTACGCCAGGCTCTTGGAGATGAGCTGCGTCTTCACCTTCTGACCCCTGATGATGATCTGCATGCGAGGCTTTAAGTACAAGATGCTACAGTAGGCCTGTGATCAATCACAAAATGACAAACACTATAAACAAGTAAACCAACAAAGTGGAAAATCTATGAAAACCCAAAAAGAAAGAAATCACTCAGTGCTTGTGCCCTGCACACCCCTCTCCCCAACACTCACGCGCAAGGAGTAGTCACTCTCGGGGACAGACTGCATGATCCGATCCGGCCGCTTGTACCGCTCACTTGTACTCTCGTACACATCAGCCGGGATCTGGATGTCGTACCTGTCTATGTTGAAATCGAACTCTGGCTGCCCGCTGGACATCCTGAGAAGTGTGTATGGGATACAGTGAAAACCATGTGGACTGCGGTGATGGAGAACACCGGGAGCTCCCAAGTCCCGTCCCACCTCACCTGCGCAGATTCCAGATAATGATGCGCGTGCCAGTGGAGCGAACAGAGTCGATGGCATGAAGCTCAGACAAGAGCTCCGTTTCGGATTTGAACAGCGAGTACCTGAGGATGTCCTGCAGGCTGGCAATGTGCTCGGCGCTGGCTCTGAGTGGGGTTAGGAGTCAAGGAGGTAACAACGGCGGCTTTGTGAAAAGAACAAAATGCAACCCATTCACCTGAAGGATTTTTCGCCTGAAAAATGTAATCTCACTTTTTCACAGCATAGAAGCTATAAGATAGGCCCTCAATCACCAGCAAACTGAATTATCATCATCAAATCAGCAAATCAAAGCGGAACACCCCTCCAGTTTGGATCACTCAGACAAAGATATATTGATTATGAACGTTAAGCCTGAAGGTGACGATGGGGACCACCACATGCTCGGCCTGGATGCTCTCCAGGTAGCTCTGGGACAGCAGCCCGACACTCATGGTGTCCCTCATCTTGGAGAAGACGATGGCGTCCCTCCCCAGGCGCATAGAACCCGATTTGAAGCCGTTTCCGTAGAGGCCCACCGGGATGTGGCCATTGATGGCTTGCTTATCACTGAAGCCGAAGCTGGCACAGAGAAAGAGGAAAAAGCTTTAAAAAGTAGAAGCTAACAAGCTTTTAAACCAGCAGTCGAGGGTTATTAATCCACAGCTAGTGGAAATACTAGCTAATCCATTTGCACCCAAGGTTACACTCATCTGGTCCAAACCAGGCACATTTTCCTCATCCAAGAGATTTTTGGAATAGCGTTTTTTTTCTAACCTCAGCATTTTGTGCATTTTATCATAGGACATCCCTGCTCCATTGTCCATGAAGGTCAGGCAGTCGTGGCCCTTTATGCGCGTTTTGTCGATCCAGAACCGCTTAGCATTAACATCTGGGTCGTAGGCATTGTCTGTGAACAGAAGGAGAACTGAGAGTTGTATGCGACCATGTGTTCCCGTGCTGGGAATCATCAGGTAGACCAGGAAATCTTCAACGATGCCGGGGTGATTAAGCGAGGCAGGATATAAAATCGGTCATGCGCCCACCACAACACCTGAATCCTGTGCCCTGGATTCTACAAGGAATACGGACCCAGGCAGATCTCACATCTCAGCAGGGCAGGCATATCACGAGTGATTTAAAATCAGGGCATTCGCCAGCCCGGGGGTATTCTGGGCTCACAGCCGGAGCCGTGACCTGACATCTTGATCCAGTCATCCGGGGTTGTAAGGAATGATACAGAGCATTGCAAGACGGTGACATAATGCCAGTCACTAAATGCAGTCTATATAAAGGAGGCTGCACCATGTCCTTGACCTGCTGTATCACTAAGGTTACAGTGCCAGAGTGCAAGGCACATCTACGGGCATCAACAGGCGGAGACAGTGTTACCAAGGCCAAGTGCTGACAAGGGAGTTATGACCGACCAACACAGGGTATGGACACTGCCACCATCGTGTAACAGCCTCTCTCATTCAACCCACTGTCCCAGAACATGCCACTATTTTCATTTGCACATTTTAAAGACAAGAAATTAAATTGAAATGATCAAGTACTAACAGTTGCCCTCCAACATTTCAAAATATCATACTGTAACAAATCCACCTGAGTGACTGATGGAGCAAACAAAACAATACCTTGACCCTTAACTACAGCTCTCCTCCAAACCAGATCAATCTGATACTATGTGCAATAAAGAAAACTGTAACACTAGGCCAAAGAGTGAGGGAGACAAGGCCCCACACACAGCCTAGATTCGGTTCAAAACAGACCAGAGAACCACCAATAAACGAACCCGGAGTGGTTTAGCTCAAGCTCCAGCTATAGCACTATAAACACCGTAGAAGGGGATGCACTCACCTATGAGCTCTGCGATGGCACTGAACGGCCAGGTGTGGCTGGTGGAGTTTGTGTGAAGGAACTTCGGGCAGAGCTGCAAAATCGGAAAAACCAGCTGAGGTAAATAATCACCATCATGTAGCATAACTATCATATTCAGAGACAGTTCGCACCGTCATAGTTTTCACCGTGATTTCGTACCACTCCCCCAGTTTGCTTAAAAAATTAAATGACCCTTTGTTCACCACTTACACAAGTACATTGGAATGCTTCTTTTCACATATATGTATGTGTGTAAGGAGCGCAGAACAGGATATAATACACACAGGGTCAGGCCAAAGGAGATGTGACTATTCTGAAAAGGCCAGGGGGTCAAACCGGCAACCTGCTGACCGCAGGCACAAAGACAGAGAGGCTTAACCACAGTCACACACTGAAGACAGGAGCACAGTACTGTTACATGCGTCATGTAACATGGCATACATGGTAATTATTATTTAAGTGTGGTCATTTCAGCACAGATCCCAGCCACCATCCCTCACAGACGCTCACTGGCTAAATGCTACAATGGGCATCACCCACCCACTGGGATAAGTTTTACAGCCATTTTACAATTCCGACTCTCATCAACCGGCACACTGGGGGAGAGGGGCCATTTGGCTAAGGAGATCACCAGCATCGCTAGCATGTCAGCACCAGTGAGAAGCTACACTCGGGCGTCCTAACATGTGTCATGCTACATGCTACAGATAATTCGGGAAGGCTGAGGCTCTCCATGTGTCCCATTATTACTGAAACACGGCATCCTCCGCGGCCCCCGTCTCTGTGGATGCCGAAGCTGTCGGGGGTGGGGGCATGGGGGGTGGGGGGGGGGGGGGGGGGGGGGGGGGGGGGGGGGGGGGGGGGGGGGGGGG
>JAODKN010000001.1:42773621-42792329 GCA_026774425.1 Petrocephalus zakoni | reverse complement strand
ACCCCGCCGGCGCGCTGAAACCGTCTCCTCCATTGTTCCCCCCCCCCCAACCACCTCCCCGAATCTCCCCCATTGTGCCCCGGGACGGCACCAGTACGGCGATGCACGCATCCCCGCGCGCGGCGCACCGTGACATTCGGGGGGCGACGCCTGGGAGGGCAGAGCTCTCGCGCAGCACAATGGCACGCGCGAGTCATTGGCCGGGCACGCGCTGACACTCCGGGTTCGTCACGTCACAACAACGGCGCGGCACGAGACGGCGAGAGGCAGCGCGATCGCCGGCCGCCGGCGCGCTGGGGGCCGCCGCTGCGGAACCGGCACCAAGCCGCCTCTAACCCGTCTTTTTTTTTAAGCCGCAAGGCGGCCGGGTCCCGTCATGAACGACTTCCGACGACCGCTCCACCACACCGTACACAACTAGCTAGCCGTAGTATCGAAACCAGCCGTTGGCATAGGACCAGAACTGTGGCCCGCGTCAGCTCAGCCTAACATGACAGCGAAAGGACCATTTTAGGAACAGACGTATATCGCTATGGAACTAAAATCGGCGAGGAAAGCAGTATAAAGGGGCTTACCGCACTGAGTGGTATCCCTCTCTCTGTTTGCGCCGCCATTTTGTCGGACGCGGGGGGCGGAGCCATGCGGCCGCCAAGACCGAATCCGCTGCGAATTAAGTCCGCCGGGTTGGGGCCGCTTCATGCAAATTTTATTCATAACAAACATGGGACACCGAAATGCTCATGTGTCATTTTAAAAATACCTCAAATGCAGTTTTGTAATGCAACTTAGTGTATCATCCAAAGGACAGTGGGCTCGGATCTACACTTACCGTCAGAGTTGTATAACAAATATTACATTGCGACCCAGACTTAAGATACTGTGATACCGCTGATATGCTGACATGCTAGCTTTATGGTACATTAATATCCCATATTGGTGCTTGATACTGGTGGTCGGGCTGTAGCCTAGATTTTTAAATACCAAGGTCAAAAGTGTTAGCCCTTCTTAAGTGTGCATTGAATTGCATCATGGTTATTGGTGCTAGTTAAAAATTACTGAGGTCTTGACCTCCGTGTCCTCAGTGGTAGGTACAGGCATGTTGGTGGTATATCCATATGAAATATATCAGTGTTTCTTTACTTGTTGCATTTTTACATTTTTATTTAAAGTAACATACATTTTGAGTATGCAGGATCAGATAATCTCTGGAGCAACTGGGGTTGAGGGCCTTGCTCCAGGGCCAATAAGTGAGATTAGTCAAACCCAGGGATTCAAACTGATTACAGGCACACCACAATTAAGTTGCCCCCATTCATATTACGCCCTGTGATATTTCAGCATTATGTGCAATTGCCCTGCTTGCTAAATCTGAACACACTTACATGTATCAAGATTCAGCTTTTAGTGTGTTTTACATCAACTATTGATGGGTTTCTTATCTCAGTCTTCCAGACAGCTCTGGTTCCACCCATCAAATTTGGCTCCTCTATGACAAAGGATATGGAGTCTTGAAACTCATAGAATTTTGTGGTGCCTACTCTCTGGTGTTTTGCAGTCAGTAGACGAGCTGTACTGTGTAGCATCTACATGCCTCTAGGAGAGCACCCTATCTCCTTTAATGATCACTGGGTTGGTGAATGATACCAAGACCTGTGGTGCAAAAAGGCTCCTTCTTTCAGATTTTTTTGCAGGGGCTTTATATAGAAAAAGGTCTGGAACCTCAAATTTTGAGGCAAACGGCATCAAAACTGAGGCAGTGTCACTTAGTGTAGACATATGTGGTGAATCTAATTACAGTGAGACAAGGCACAAGGTTGATCTTTCAATAAAGATTTTTTGGAGAGGTGGGGAAGAGTGTGTAGGAGGGACAGCGACTGGGGGTGTGGGAAGAGTGAAGAATCGATAAGTAGGAGAGGGCTGCCTGGGAAATACATCATTGTTGTTTCAACAGCATCTAGTTTTGCAATGATTTATTGACCTATGAATCACTTTGGAGGAAAAATTCTGGCAAACAAATACAAGTAAATATAAATCTATCATTATCTATAAATCAGTAACACTTTACCTGAAAGGGCACAAATAATGTAGTAGTACACTCTGGTAACACTTTACTTGAGGGGACACAAATAATGCAGTAATACGTGCTTAGTAAATGCATTAATTAAGCATTAACTATGCGTTACTTCATCATTAATTAATGATGACGATTCATGTATTCTTTGCAGGAACTTCATTAGTTAGTTCATTAGTTAATCATTAACTAATTCATGTTCGTGATTAGTACTTCAGTAGTCAATGAGGTACTACTATGATTTGTGGCCCCTCAAGTAAAGTGTTACCTACACTCTTAATGTATTAATTAACTAAGAACTAAAGTGTGTGTTACCTACTGATCCCATGTCCATTCAACATTTATCAGTCATAACGATTAATGTATTTCATGCAGTCATTATATTTGTTCATGACTTGTACTTGAGTAGTTACTGAGTTACTAAGTTACTTGCACCTCCTCAAATAAAGTGTTACCAAATCTACATTTTAAAGTAAAAAAAAAATAATCACTTATCCAAAGGTGCTATTTAACATATTTATATGCTGCTTGCTATTTAGTAGGTAAATTGAAAATAAACTAGAATCCAGAAGTTTTGTTTTTCAGGAAAGAGCAGTATAAGATTACATTTAAAGTGTTTTGCCCTGTGAAATAGAATATACCTTAAGTATATAGTAGGGCTGGGCAGTATAAATGACACAGAATTGTCATACAAAATTTAAACGATATGAAAATGAGAAACCTGCATAAACTGTTGATAAGGAACATTGCTTGATAGCACACATCCATTCACAGGAACAAATGTAACCCCGATCAATCATACAGTAGTCTTTTAAGAACGGGTGGCCAATGTTCTACTAATGCACAGCAAGGTGTATTGGCTTAGTAAAGCACAGCACATGCTACCGTTTCAGTAATATCAGTGAGTGATGGTGGAGACAAGCGCTCCCTCAGAGGGAACCTCAGGTGTAGGTGTATGTAAGAGACAGCTCAGCACCCAGGTGATTTTGTGAACAAGGTAAAAAGATGTTTGTGGTGTGCCAGTACTTTGGCACTAAAGTCTGACACACAACAGAGTTCTACTGTGTACTGTAAACTCAGACAAGAACATGAGCCAATTAAAACAGAAAATACTGTGGACATGTTTCACCACCTGATGCACTGCCGTCTAGTAGCACATGCAGAATGTAATCGCATACAGATACTAGCAATTAAGGTTTCCACTTCCAATCTGAAGAAATACAGGACACAATTGGAGGATAGAATTGTGAAACATGGGAAAAATCACATCCTGTATTGATTCAAAACAGGATACAGTGTTTTATTTTTCTCTACAGGACAGGTGGCAGCTCTATCACCAATGTCAAACATGTTCCCTGGACCGAGCAGTGAGGTATCGTGATAAAATATTTTGCCATATTGCTAGTATACAGCAAATATTTCAGATTATTTTCTTTTCATTACAAAACATTGACATAATAAAAATTGGAATTGGAAAATGTCAGAATTGACCTACATGGGTCACCAAGAATATAGACCAAGTCAGAGCTCACTGTTCTCATCCAAGACCTGGTCCAGTATCTCATCCATGATATCACTGTCCAAGTTAATCTCTTCCAAGTCTAGCGTAGGGACAAAGGTGACCAGGAGACGGCTGACACGCTGACGTAGGTTCCTCAGTTTTCTGGGGATTGTGGGGTGAGGATAACAGTTAGGGTCAGTCAGGGGTACATAAGCTAAGCAAGCTCATTTTCTGAAGAAACTATCAACATTCAACAGCTTCCCATGTAACATGAAACCATTCCAATCAGTTCAGCTAAAGGTTCACAGAACATATATAATCTATACGAGTGTAATACACAAAAGTCATAAGGTTCTACATTACTAGCAAAAATGATGAGTTTCTACCTGCAGCTTTCCTCCTGTGAGATGTTCAGATGTTCACATTCAGAGGACAGACTGTTGTTCATAATCTCCATGTCCTTTAGCTGAACAGAGAACAGAATAAGGAAGGGTGCATTTAAGCATGCTTGTGTGTATTTGTGTGCCTCTGCTGGGGTAAAACTAGGCACAACTCTCCTACTGAATTAATTAGATGAATGCATGAACTGGTAAACAGTAGAAACTATTTTCTTCAACTGAACTCCACACACCAATCGCATCACTACGTGGAAGATATCACCAGGGTGCTCGTATATTCTGTGCAATGATATGTGTGCAGTTTGGTAGAAGTGACTTGTATTACACGCTGGTAGCATTCATCATGTTTATGAAGGATATTTATATGCTTTTCTGTTGTTAGGAGTATTTCCTTAATCAGACCTAGCACACTCATATGAGCCCACTGGAGGATAAAAAGAGGGTTTTAAGATCACAATACGAAAATGTTCTTGCATGAGACCCAAAGATCTGATTATTACCTTAGTTATATGCCAAAAACATACATTATATTTCAATTCCCTGGAAACTGCATCATTTAAAATGGATGACACCAATTTCATGCACTGTCAAACACACTTACCCTTCTCTGGAGAATCTCACGCTCTATCTCTATGGTCTGCAGACGTTCACACCTGCGTTTCATCTCCTCGAGTTCCTGCTGCAGCTGGATCACCTGCTCCTTGTATGTGTCCAGTAGCCCTTCTGGCTGCTGCTGCACCTCCAGCGTTGGGCTTTGAGGCCCATTTCCCTCCCATACTTTTGCTACCACCTTGTTTTCACATGCTTCCTCCAACCATGATTCCTCCTGTGTCTCCTCTTGCTTGATGGTCACTTGGATGGAGACAGGACTCATAGGAGGGACAGAAGGTGCTGACAGTTCCATGTCCTTTGTGTCAGTGGGTGATTCCCCCACTGTCTGTGGAGGCACCTGCTTCACACTTTCAGGAGGAACGCACAGGACACAAAATGAGTGAAACTATAAGTCAAATCTGGCAGTCAGATGAATGTAGCTGTACATGGTACCTGTCCAAAGCTGTGGACACGTAGTCTTCATAGTCCATCAGCATGGTATCATTGGGCAGGCTGTGACCTGTTAAAGGGTTAATGGGGTACTGAGAACTCCCAAAACTGTATTTAATGTGAATTTAATGTACCACATCATACTGGGGTGCCTCATAGATCTGTAGTATGTGCTTTGTACATACATGTAAGTGGTAATCATTAATGCACTATTTCACATACCCTCTCTCACCCACTGGACTACCATTTCATTTTCAACACACCTTTTTATTTTAATCATACCATTTATTTACTTATATTAATGTATTAACTAGAATATGTTTCATCATCTACAGTAATTAAAACAGCTTAGTTTTAATACACCAGGATATTTAAAGAAACAGTTACCCTTAAACACTCAGCGCTGAACTACAGCACTGAGACAGTACTGGGACCCCCCTGCAGCTTTGTGCCCAGTACACCAGCCCCTTAAGCTTCCACTGCCCTGTTCCTGCGTCCCCCTCTATAATGTAGCGTGCACAGTGCAGCTACACAGCCTGACCTGAGCAGCCGGGACGAGTGAAGCTCTCAGGTGACAGGCCACTGGGAGAGTCCTCTGGAGATCTCCACCGCTCACTGTCGGATATCGGTGTGGCTAGAAGGGGTAACGCTGGCGCTGGTATCTGAGGGGACAATGTAGGGTGGCCGAATCTTTAGTTTTGATGTGGTTTAGTCACACTAAGTGTGTGAGCGCTTCCTCTCTCCATGTCATGGTTCATGGTTACCATGGATGTGGATGCAACATATGGCGGCTGGTGTGACACAGTTGTCGTGACAGAGATTGGGCGTGGAGACAGTGTTTGAGGGCCACACGTGAGGGCATGTACCACTCGAAAACCTAAACTACGTGGACAGTCCGTTCTGTGACGCAAACATGCGCAAACATTTATTGGCTAGTGGAACAGTAACAGAAAGTCAGAATGTAGATCAAACCAAAGACTGTATATAAACACCTCTTCTACCCTCTCTGGTCAGACTTAAAACAAACATGACCAGCGGATTCAAATAAAGGTTGGCTGAGGAAGTTCGGAAGTGCCAGCATTAATGTGATTCCTCGCTATGGGACTATAAAGACTCCTAAATGGCTACAAACTAAAATAAGAAACATGTTTGTATGTGTAAGGCCATTTACCTGTGCGTATGAAATGGAAGATTAGTTTTAGTAAAATACTTATTTTTAATATACCATCCATGCTGTACTTCTTAAACGCTCTATAGTGCTATCCCAGGCCTGACACCGAAGTGCAGGGGTTGACACCCAGAACCGCGGACGGCCCGGCACTACGGCGTGTGCTATGGTGCAAGTACCAGTCCTTAATCTTCAAAACATACTCACCTGTTGTCTGTTATTTTTCTGCTGCATCTTATTGCTTTTTTTCCTACAGTAAAGAAAAAAATCCATGTTCAGGTTCCCTCGAGAGATGTCTAAGAAGTATTAATGACTGTGTGATGGCAGGTCTCTTACTGTCTCTTGTAAGGTTTTGGGTAAGATTGCTGCTCATCATCTGAGTCCTCATGATCCTCCTCTACATGACAGCTCCTGCAACAGCTCTGACTTTACAAAACGATCTGCCATCTCGTCTGTTGCTACTTCTATTAGCTAGGTAATAGACACACAGATTAATATAAGCTGGCCCTCATCAACAACAAGATGTTCTATCCTGCCAATCAAGCCTTTCGTACTGATGGTGGATCACAGGAGTAATGGCTGAGGCCCCACATAGGATTGGTTAAGTTGTCTGAAGCCCAAGGACCAGTTCTCCCCATTCTGTTACTGGTCACAGTATGAACCAAAGACATCACCTGTACTGGGGATCTGGGTTCATGCGGCAGACCCACTCGTCAGGGAGCCAATCACAGTCGATGCCATCTGGGAGCCTCCTCCACTTCAGACAGTCGTAACACTGCACCCAGTTCTGATCCGGATGCTTTCTGTAGTCAAACAGCAAAAAACGAAACAGAACTTTGGGTGTGTCTGCTTGCACACAGTGGCGTTACTCTCTTTTTCTCAGAGCATGTTAAGACTCCACAGCCAAATTCCCCAGAATTCGCAACTCTCAAAACAGACACGCCTGTCTTATACTTACGCGATTTCCTCCGTCGGTATTGTGCAATTAGGGTTCTCATTTTTATGCTTGAAGTGGATTTCTTCCCAGTACTCCTGCAGCTTCACTGCCAGGTTATTCATCGTTTTCCTGGACAAATATCACAAACTTACAAAATCTGCGCCCAATGACTACTTATGGGCCATAATGCAGGGGTGGAAAAGGTTCTGTTAATCTGATAACTGCTAATAAGCAAAGCCAATTCGTTTTGGATAAAATTTGGTTCCACCAACTGTAAGTTGGAGGTAAATTAAATAGTTTTATGACCAAAAATGTTTAGAAACCCTAAAATCATACATATTTGTTCATGTCTGCTGTGAGCATGTCTGCAAAAGTATATCTGGCATGCTGTTGCCTACCTAAAAGTCTGCAGTTAGCAGTTATTGTTAGCTTCTCCTGAAGGTTTTTTTTTGTGGTTAATCGGTTTAGCAATATCGAATGAAACTTCAGTTAGCAGATTAGCAGTTATAAAAGCGAACTTTTAAGTTAACCGTGCCCACCACTGCCAAAACGGCACCTAAAGAACTTAATGTCCGATGCTATAAGTTCAGTACCACTTCAGCACAATTTTTTAAACACAAAAACGGATATGGATATTACAGCATTGCTCTGATGTACAGTAGTACCTGTACTCAGCAGTGTCGTCAAAGTCCTGTTTGTTGTGTGTGGGCTGTAGAAAGTTGCACTCGATGACACCAATCACTCCGACACCCCGGATGCCAACCTGCACGAATCATAAAATAGAATTCAAGGTGTCTAACTTGTTGTGGCCGATGACACTAGGAGTATGACCAACATAGCAGCCATGCTGCATAACTGAACCCCTCTATCAACACAGGAAATGCTAGAATATCTGCAGCCTCACCTTCCGCTGGCAGCCCACCCTCTCAAATGCCTTGACTAGACGGTTCTTATGGTACATCATCATGCCATACTGATCCTTGCTTTTGATGTTGTATCCAAAGGTGATCCGGATACTTTCTTTCTGAGATTTGTTTAGGAAAATCAGTGAAGATGCTGTTTTCTAAACAAGCATAGTGTTCCAGACAAGCTGACATAAAATTTTACACATAAGAGAAGTTCCGACCTTCAATAGCCAATAGTGCTCCTTCAGGCCTGCACGATGTATGATACTAATCTCAACATTGTATGTTCTTCACATGCAACTATCACATCCCAAGGACCGTAGTAGCTGGGCTGATATTAGGCTGGGGCGGTAACAGACTTTAACACCATGGAGATATTATCCCACAGTATATGGTATTTTGATGGTATTTACAAAAGTAATACTATTCCTTTTTGTTTGACTCACTCATAGACAGTGTAGCACAAGTGTGAGATATTTAACAAAATGCGTCAGGAAAAGCAAACAAAAACTGGTCACCAAAAAATCTGTCTTCTGCTGTATGAAAATATTTTTGGACTCCACAGAAATATTGAGCAAGATCACGTAACTCGTTAGTACTGCTTTGTGTCGGCACAACTCGCGACAACACTACCAAATTACTCGACAAACTTGGAGCATACATTTGGCTGCAGGAATAGCTTATTTTGGGTAAATGTTTAACTCCCTTTTCTGCTTTGCAAATATCACAATATTTATCACAAAAAAAAAACAGATTGAGATATTTGAAATATCATTCGTGTGGTGTGAAATGGAAACTGAGGCACCTGAACTGCAGATTCCATCCATCCATACATCGTCTAACCATGGACAGAATCTTGAGGATAAAAGTGGATACAAGGAAGGAGGGTTTGTATTGGTCAATGCGGGTGAATGCCAGGCTCTTGGAGATGAGCTGCGTCTTCACCTTCTGACCTCTGATGATGATCTGCATGCGAGGCTTTAAGTACAAGACGCTGCAGTATGCCTGTTCCACATAAAAGAAGGAAGATTAGCCGCATTTTTTTTTTGTGCACAAAATAAAATACATTTTTTCAGTTTTGTTACTATTTGCATCTGACTTCCATTTTGGACAGTATGTATGACCCAGTAAGAGTAGCTACTTGCACCCTCCACACCCAGCCTGAGATCCTGCTGGCTCCCCATCAGAAGTACTCACACGCAGGGAGTAGATGATGTCTGGTACAGATTGTGTGACGCCTCGGTGCTTGTACACCTCACACGCCTCTACCGGGATCCGGATGTCATACTTGTCTGTGCTGACATCAAACTCTGTTTCTCCATTCTCCACTCTGGCAGGACTAAAATATACATAAGACACCTAGAGCACACCTATATGTAAAGGCCCAGGTCTCCACAAACGTATGCGTCACCTGCGCAGGTTCCAGATGATGATGCGTGTGCCTGTGGAGTTCATGGAGGTAATAGCCTTCAGCTCAGTGAGGAGTTTCTCCACGGTGTTGAAAGGGGAATGTTTGAGAATGTTTTGCAGACTGGCTGCATCCTCATCTCTGAGTCAGGTTTAATGTTAAGGACCAAGGGTCAGACTTCTACATGAAGTTCAGTTTTAAGATGATGATTTACTTAAGAATTGTAATTAAATGCCTGACAGTCTCACACACCCATCCATGCATCACATCAGCAGTTTAGCAATTTCTGTAGGTAGGAAAGGATACGGGCTCTGCCCATCATACCCGATGCTGACGATGGGGACCACCACATGCTTGGCCTGGATGCTCTCCAGGTAGCTCTGGGACAGCATCCCCACGCACATAGTGTCCGTTGTCTTGGAGAAGACAATGGCGTCCTTCCCCAGACGCATGGAGCTGGACTTGAAACCATTTCCATACAGGCTCACGGGGGCATGGCCTTTGACAGCTTGCTTATCGCTGAACCGAAAGCTGATTTGGGGAGAAGAGAAGTTTACCACAAAATGCCATAAAAACGTTGGGTCACAAGAGCAATGACATTTCTATGGTCAAATGATTTAATCTTATTATTCAGTCAATATTACGCACTGTTGAACAATAATTGGTGATACAATTATAATATGTAAATCACAAGCAAAACTCAAATCTATGATTGTTCTGATTGTTCGTTAGAGAATTTGTAGTTTGCAAAAAGTCAGGATCCAAATAAACCCAGAAGATTCCAAATGAGAAAAATATGGAGTAGCCTTCTGAGTGCTAAGCCTACTTCATGGATACTTTCTGCTTCTATATTGATCATCTCTCGAATGGACATGCCAAAGCTCATTACAGAACTCTGCTGACGCAACCCTAGCCCTGCCCACCAAACCCCTGTTTTTGTCACCCCGTCTCCCCCACCAATAAATAAACCTTTGTATTTAAACTATTGTCTCCCCCAATATCCAACTCTCACCTACACCATTGGCTCAGAGTGTCCAGTGGTAGTGGATGAGGTACCAGCACAAACTGTTTCACTTCCTATTATAACACTTGTTGCTAAGGAGAGCTGCTTATCTCAGATTTACCTCAATAACTCATACATCTTGCTCTTGGTCATACCACTCCCATTGTCCTGAAATGTAAGGCAGTCAAACTCTTTTATCCGAGACCAGTCAATCCAGAATTGCTTGGCCATGACATCTGGGTCGTATGCATTGTCTGGGTGCAAAATAATACACATTTACATAGCATCAGCAGCTCCAATATAAAAACAACTTAATACAGTGGAAACCGCTGATCACAGTTATAGTGATCAGCCGTTTATTTGGATCAAAAAGTCGGGGAGAGAATCATTCCCGTACAAATACTGTTTAAGTAATTTGCTTATAGTAATCAAGTGGTCCAGTTACAGTGGTAATTTTGTGTTTTTTTTATACATGACAACATATGAAAAAATGAAAACTACAGTAATTTTATTTTTTTTAGATTTACTTTGATAGCCCTACTTTGCCTTGCGGTAACCCATCTGCTTCTGGCTAGCTACCTGAGGCTAATGCTGCGTGTACAGAAAACATGACAGGAAAGTAATTTTCTCTCAGTGACAAACACAGGCCCATCAAAGCTTATGATAAACTGCCAGAAACAAGCCAACGAGATGTAGCAATGAAACTCGAATAAGCAATATTTTATGTACAGTACTGGGCTATATTACAGTGAATTTGAAGTAATCACAGTTCAGTAATTGTACAGTACTGTAATTTCAAATCATTTGAAATGGTTGTAGCCAATATGAAATGGTTGAGTCAAAATTGAGTAATTAGTGACATTATATTCAAGTAATAAATATACTAATGTTCATGAGACGGCAATCCAAGCAGAAAAAGGAAAAAAAAGAAACGATCATCATATAATGATCATCTGTTAATACTGATCAATTTCACCCAGACAGACATGACCACTCTAAGCCGTTTCCACTGTACCACAAGTTTCCTGTAACTGTCAAAAGTACAGTAGCACTTACAAACGGGTACTTCCATATGTTACGATAAATTTAAGCAGCTATACATATGTATAAATGTTTAGGTGTTCAAATTCTCATATTATGGAAAAGCATTTTTATTTTGATGATATTTGCTGTGATGGAGAGCTTCATACCGATCAGCTCTACGACGGCGCTGAACGGCCAGGTGTGACTGGTGGAGTTCGTGTGGAGAAACTTGGGGTTGAGCTATAATGGGAAGAGCCGGTGAAATTAAATACGATACATCACAAGGAGGCTATTCATTTCAGGCTCATTTTCACAAGTAACGTGACTCTTGCATTACTTGCAAGAGCTTGCAATTTTTTACATTTACTGCAACTTTTCCTCAAAAAATGGGCAGATCAACAAACTGCATGCACTTGGAGCATGTCACATCCTGTGACACCATCGCAGTGCTCATTCAAGTTGAGGCATTATGGACCAGATGATCATAGTCTACATAAAACAAAATTGAATGAAACTATACATTTTTCTGCCAATGAGGTTGGAATATCTCCCAGCCATATTTCTATGGATTTTCAGATTACATCAGGGGTAGCGACAGCCAAATACAAGATTCAATCACACCATTTCTGACTGCATGTGTACTTTAAGAATGCGGAAAGCACATTTTAATTGAACATTATAACATCTTTATTTACATTTTATCAATTCACCAAGGGTAGCACATTTCAGTACAAAAATCCTGTTCCTTATCAAATAAATGCATAAGTGTAGGAAGCATTTTCTGATAGTGACATTTCTTTCCATACCCAAAATATTACACATTCTGTAGTCGAGCTTAAACAGCAGTAAAAAATAAAATGGGAAGAATTCCTGGATTGTATTTACAATGACAATATATTAAAAATGCACATTTCTTAAGAATGCGCGAAAACCCTGCAAATTTTCTTCCCTGGTCAGACAGGATTCTTTTGGCACTACCATGTCTATATATAATAGAGTAAATATGGCAGTCCGCTTCAGCTGTGTATTTGATTTTTAATGGGAAAAGGTCCTGTTAAATCACTGGAAAAGGTTTCTGGAAAAGGTCCTGTCAAATAAATACCAATCAGCTCTCACACAGCTGACACCTATCATGAAAAAGCAAGTATGTTTTATTTTTACATTTTAAATATTTGTCTAATAGCTGTTAGGGTACTACTCATGTTAGGATACTACTATATTCATTTACCTTAATATACTGAAATGGCCGTGGACCAGTCAATGGTTTTGCAACCTTCTTGCATTTATCACACTCCAAGACCTGTAAGAAATTAGCTGTTAATTCAAATACAGCTTTGCCAACTAATTCAAAATAGAAAAGTAACCCAAATACATACCCAGTTGTGAACATCAATAGACATGCCAAGCCAGTAAAACCTGGAGCACATTGCAGAACGTGTTTTTAGGACACCCGAGTGCCCGCCCATTGCAGAGAAGTGAAATTCCCTGAAGAGCATCCTTGCCTCTTCTTTGGTTTGAATAGCTCTTCTGCTTCCATAGAATATCTCTCCTCCTGCAGTGAACATTAATTGAAGGGTGACATTAATCAAAGATCTATCTTAACAAGGCACTACATTTGGTTGTATTTCAGCTACTCACCCCGTAGTGTGAATTTGGAAGCGTACCTCCTAAGGTTTAACTTCTGGGACTTAGTATACCCAGGTGGGTATGTTCTCACAGAAAGAAAGTTATAGACCTCTTCCCACTTTTTCTCCATAGCTAGAGAAGACAAGAGAAAACAAACAGAAAAGTTATTATTAAAGTTAATAACTTGACTGGGCCTAAAGTGTGATGATGCTGTAAGAAAGCTGAAGATCTGCCCTTAACAAAAAATATCAATGAATATCAAAAATTTCATTTCAAGTGCACCTTTAGAGATTTAAAGCATTCATAGTATAATCATCGGATTGAGCAGAGTCAGAGCGGTAAAAGAATGTATGGAGCCTGTAATCCTGAGGGTCTTTATTCTGCAGCCTAATGAATACTCTGGGTGAAAAAAAAACAACATTCAAAGATATAGCACAGGTAAACTCACGGTTTTCTCACATTTTTTACCTCTATAAAAACTCCCAAAAACATATGCATATGGTATCAAGAAGAAAAAAAAATTGGAATTTTTGACATAATTTGTGCAAATCGAATAGTAGCTAGACTTCAAAAACTTTTGACCAGCTATATGAAACATTTAAAAAACTGACCTGTTGCTGGCCGCTCATTTTCAGTGCATCTCCACACTCTATACCATGACCATGAAACTAGTTAATTCTCCCACAGACTAGCCAAAGAGAGGAATTCTTAAGCAGAGTGCCGTAATCGTGCTTATAGTGCCATCTGGTGTTTAAGACGTTGATACTATCCAGCCCATTTCTGAAAAAAAATCTTGCAACACAAAAATGCTTGCAAGAAAATCGTGCCAAGTCACATGATCCATAAATAGAAAGGTGCTATTTTTTGGTTTTTACACTTGTAATACATTTTTATATGCGAGGTATGATATGGTTTGCTTCAATCTGGCTTGCATTTGTGGGAAAGTGGTCCTTTGTATTTGCAAAGCATACAGAATTTGATTGATAGTCGTGTTTTGCCTTTACAAAGCAGTGTGTCTCTTTGAAAGTTGTGTTGTGTGTATGCAAAGTATATAGTGCACATCTGAAACACCCTCTGGGAGTTTGTTAGGCTTCGACACTATTTTAACTTCACAGACTTTAATTTGGGCATGTCTTCGGGCAAATTTTCTTTTTAAGGAAACCCCAGGGTATTAGTGGTTTGTAGACACAAGTATTCAGATATACCGATTAAGCTAACGTCTAAAAAATACATACACGTCACCCAATTTCCGTCACGTTGGACGCTGTGTAAAAATAAGATTCAAGCACATGTGGCTCGCCACTATCAGCTAACTTCTCCATTGTGCAGCAAAAACAGTGTGTATTTGCATGTTTACAAGTCAAAATTCACGATCAAAATGAGATTTTTATGCTATTACTCACCACGAGACGACGTTTCCACACGAAGGTAGCATAGATTTATGGGCGTGGAAAAATAAACCGAGATGAACCCGAGATTGAGTTCTACGCCTGCGCAGAACCTCCTGGCAGCATATTTCGATGCGTACAATTATCACTAATCGATCTGCTGCTCCTGTCAGATTTGCAGCTTGCATATCTGCGCATGCAGCACTATATTCGCGCATACACACACCATATTATACTTTACGGATATTTGTTTTGTTTTTCTTTCCATTAAACTTTACGGGGAGCTGCCCGATCTACAGCTCCTGAACGTCACAGACCGAGC
The DNA here is from genome assembly GCA_026774425.1 of Petrocephalus zakoni. NCBI lineage: Eukaryota > Metazoa > Chordata > Actinopteri > Osteoglossiformes > Mormyridae > Petrocephalus > Petrocephalus zakoni. Next base: position 42,777,538 of record JAODKN010000001.1, on the reverse strand, counting down.
ATGCGCACTATCGCTACCCGATTTGCAGCTTCTGCCCGGTTTCCAGTACGCATGTGCAATGAGCACGTAACTTCCGTGACGGGTTTCTGTGCTGCGCATGCGGAAATATTTCACGGCTGTTTGTTTTGTTTGAGGGGGTGTGTCAGGTTTAAAAATACTGCGTGGTCCCGCAGAGATTCATCGTACGTGTAAACCTCGTTGCTGAATTCAGAATGTTATTTTCCCTGCTATAAACGTATCAATGATCATAGTATTAGTGGGTAGTTTTCTTGTAAATGGGGTTCTCCTTGCGTTTATGGAGAAAATGATTTTTCCGGCTGCTGTTATAGTTTTGTAAAATACTTGAAGTCGCGTTACGATGTCATTATTAAAAAAGGTGCCTTGAGAAATATCGGTTTCATATTGGCCGCAAGTTTAACAGAGGCTATATATCTTTAATAGAAATTACTATCCCTGCGAAAACGGCGTCGTACTTTATTACGTTGAATGTCTCCTGAACGTCAAATCACTTTATTGATATCGCTGTACTTAGAGGAGCATTATAAAATGATGTTAGGTTTTGTGTGCATGTGTCTCCTAGTCTTATAGTATTCGAGTCCAGTGATCTGAAAAATTTTCCTGCCTAAAATATTTTGCTACCGGTAGCGTAACCTTGTAGGCACATCTGTCTTTTGTCCTACCTTGAGAGGGTATCCTACCGGTAAGTTTTGTCGTCAGCACTCAGTACTCAGTAGTAGCAGGGCTGGCCAGGCATCTGGCAAACCAGGCATTTCCCTGGTGGGCCAGCAAAATATAGCATGGAGGAAAGGGCCGATTTTTAATCCCAATGCAGTATAAGGTAGTGTGAAAAAGAAGATTCAGACAACTTTAGGTCATTATCGTTGTCAGTAGTTAATAGTTATTGACATTTGTAATTCAGACACATTGCGTTTTGTTCAGGAACTCTATGACATCTATAGGCCCTCCAAGTTACTTTATATAAGAGAAGGAACGGATTCCATTCTCAGACAAACCACAGCAAAATGTAAGCATTGTTACTTTAGTGGTGGCACAAGAAAGGAGGCAGCACAGGTGTAGATCTAGTGCACTTCAGTACATTGAGACAGGCTGGATTTAATATTTTTGGAGAGGTGGGGAGTGCGTGGAGCAAGGAATGTAGTATTTGGGTGGTGTAAGGGAAATGTAGATGGGGTGGGAGGGCATCTGGAGAATACACTGTTGCTGTTCTAACACCTAGTTTTACAATGATTTATTGACCTATAAATCACCTTGGAGAAAAGTGTTAATCAAAGGAGTGCAAGTAAATCTACATTTAAGCATTAAAAACTATTAATCTGACAGTGTGATGTTATTTGTTAATTTTCTGGATGCTATTCTGTAAGTATTGTGAAAATAAACTCGACACCAGAAGTTCATTTTTTCCAGAAAGGAAAAAGTATGCCAGTTGCGATATTTAAAGTATTTTACCAATGAAAATATAAAGAATATACATTAAATACATAAAAATCTGAGTATGTCATTATATTACAAAACACTGATGTAATAAAAGAATGGACAAAGTAAGAATTGACCTGCATGGACCACCCAGAATATAGACCAAGTCAGGGCTCGGTGACCTCATTCAAAACTAATATCTTATCCATGACTTCACTGTCCAAGTTAGTCTCTTCCAAGGCTAGCGTAGGGACAAAGGTGACTAGGAGACGGCCGATGTGTTGCAGGAGGTTCCTCGGCTTTCTGGGGATTGAAGGATGATGTCAACAGTTAGGTCCAGTCAAGGGTCCAAACAAACTCGTTTTCTAAAGAAACTGTAACTTGAAACCAACCAGTCCGTCAGTCTGACTAAAGGTTAAGAGAGCATTTATACAGGGGTTGACGTAAGTGGTGCGCAAGTACGCATTCAGTGTATAAATGATAAAATGCTCAGTAATTTCTTGTTATAACAGCGCAAATGCATTTATGCGCCTATGTGCATTTGCCCTGTTATGACAAGAAATTACTGAGCATTTCACCATTTATACGGCGAATGCGTACCACTTATGTCAACCCCTGCATATATAATATGTGGGAGTATACTGATGTAGAACACAGGGCTTTTACATTACTGTTAAAAAAAGCTGCATTAGGTAAAATCTAATTGTTTCTACCTGCAGCTTTCTTCTTGTAAGATGTTCTGCTGCTCACATTTGAGGACAAAATGCTGTTCTTAATCTGCTTATCCTTCATCTGAACAGAGAGCAGAGTGAGCGAGTGTGCATATAAGCATGTTTGCATGTATCTGCATGCCCAAGCTGGGATAAACTGAGGTAAAGCCCTCTCCAACTGAAAGAATTAGATGGATGAATGAATGAATTGGTTAAGTCCTTGTGGTAAAGAAGAATGATCTGATTATCTTGCTACACTGAAAACATACAGTGTACTGTATTTCAATTCCCTGAACGCATCAAAATGAATGGCACCCGTGTCCTGTGCTGTCACACACACTTACCCTTCTTTGAAGAATTTCACGCTCCATCTCTATGGTCTGCAAACGTTCACACCTGCGTTTCATCTCCTCGAGTTCCTTCTGCAGCTGGCTAACCTGCTCCTTGTATGTGTCCAGTAGCCCTTCTGGCTGCTGCTGCTCCTTTAACGTTGGGCTTTGAGGCCCATTTCCCTCCCATACTTTTGCTACCACCTTATTTTCACATGCTTCCTCCATCCATGCCTCTCCCACCGTATCCTCCTCCTTGATTGCTACTTGAGTGGAGGCAGGATTCATAGGAGGGAGGGAAGGCGTCAATTCCATGTTCTCCCTGTCTGTGGGGAAAAACCCCACAGCATTTGGGGGCACGTTCTTTGCTTTTTCAACAGGAATACACAAGAGGTTTTGTTGAGGAGGTGGGTATGAAGGAGCCAGGTGGTGTCTTACATGTACAGAATCCACAATATAGCTCGTCAGTTTTTCAATGTTATGTGTGAGCCTGTCCATCGTTGATGATAACTTGCCCATGGTGTCTGCAAATTCCTTATCCGTTTCCTCCAGTCTGTGGAGTAATTTCCTCTTTATGTTCAAATCCTCCTGCGCAAGGGAGAGATCGCTGGGGACCTTGCGTTTCAGTTTGTCCTTTTTATAGCCATAGAGGCTAGCACTAAATCTGTCGCGTCCACGCTCCACCTCGGCAGCTACAGCAATTGGATCCCTCTCCACGTCTGTTACGGATGACCCAGGTGAGGTACTAGCGCTGAATGAGTCTTCGGTCTGTCGCTTCATGTCGCCGGACTCAATGCCATGTGGTATCGTCTCAGTGGCTGGAGATCCTCCCCATATTGCCGCGCACAGTTCGAAAAACAAGAGAATAACTCTCCCATGTCCGCGTCTCCTACCCGAGTCGAGAGCTTGTCTGTATTTTATTCGCACAGCTTTAAGCTTCGTTGAAATTATTACTTTTGAAATTTCGTCTAAGCTGTGCGGGTAATCCTTCGCCGAAGTTTGCGCTTCTTCAGGGGACGGATAGTGCTCCTTGTAGCGCTGCAAAATGTCGCTGTACTTGGACTGACACGACTCCCAGTCAGCATTCTCTGCCGCCTTGCTCGACTTATACGCGTGCGTCACTTTTAACAACAATTCTACCTCGTCGTCAGTCCACACAAAACAGTCTGCTTTTCTGCTTCTCGTCGCCATTGCTGTTCTCCGTGCGTGAAAACGAGTCGCGGGTGAATGACGTCAGCACAGGCGACGCTTCCTTTCCTGTTTTGGTCGACGTACGCATGCCCAATGGCGTTATTTTGTAACGCACCAGCTTTCCCCCACAAACACGCCCCTGCTGAATCTGACACGCCCCCGTCGAAATTGGTTTGTAGTGATGGGATTTATGGCTCTTTGAGGGGATCCGGATCTTGGCGATCCGTTCCTTTCAAAGAGCCGTTCAAAAGAA
>JAODKN010000001.1:42733624-42755776 GCA_026774425.1 Petrocephalus zakoni | reverse complement strand
TTCTTCCTTCTTTTTCCTCATCCCCATGGATTTGCTGGAGTGGATGAAGGTTCTCCAGCATGACAGCACCATAGTAGGAGTGTCTCTTCTGTGGCTTGCCATAGGCTACAGTTTCCAAATGGCACAGCCTGAGAATAGCTCACACAGGAAGAGCAAACCCAGGTGAGACGTGGTGCTTTTCCTTCATACAGCTATAGGACAGTCCGACCTCTTTCACAGGACACAAATGTATGTAAATATGGCACTGCAAGCCTGAGAGGAGCGCTGAGCAGCAAGACAAAACAGCCCAGCTCAGAGAGTCTCAAGGAACTCCACCTCTATGACCTCCTCCAGCCGACTCAGTACTGCCTCGCTGTTGGGGGGAGGGTACTGCACCACTGACCCATGCCTGCACAGCTCCCTCGACCCCCTGAAAGAGCAACTGAGGACCTGGAGAAAAGGTAACAGCTCAGAGATACAGGAGATGGAGCGTGACCTCAGCAGGGGGAACTCCAGATGCTCCTCTGCGCTGTCGCCGGACGCTATACCATTCAGCTCCTGCAGCAGAACACAGTATTACCGTGAGAATACCACAGCCTTACACTACAGCCTTACGCAGACGTGTAATATCTCACCCCGTATCGAAAGCGTAGCCCCTCCAGGATCCGAACCACATGGGGTTGACTCTCAGGCTCACCATCCATCAAGCCGTTGACTGGTCCACTGAAGTTTTCAGCATCCACCTCAGGGATGAAGGCCCAGCGGTACCTGCATGTGACAAAGTGGACAATCTGATGGATAACGGGTGGATGGATTACAGTGTTCCTACAGGGTAACAGCGGAGAAGAAACCCTGCCATGTGATCCAGCACATCTCTTCGGCCAGTGACTTTAAGGAGAACATCAGTGCAGTGTCACACCATAGACAAACCAAACTTAATATACATCATGGGGCAAGAAAACAGGGGCTGCAGAATGCAGCCCCATCGTTCCCCGTCTGGTTGCCTGTCGAAAAACTGACACCGATGCGGAGGATGTGAAACTCCTGATGGGTGGAGCTGCATGAAAAGTCAGCGAGTTCCTGGGACGCTCCCAACTCACATCTGGAAGAGGGGCATCCTGTCAGGTGGGAAAGACAGAGCCGTGTCCAGGAACTTGCAGGCTGACAGGTACATGTCCAGCTCACTCTGGAGGAACAGGGCTCCATTCCTCCCCGGGCCCCCCCGCCCCCCCCCGGCACGGCCGACAGCCCTGAAGATGGAAGGAGGGAAATGGGTCAGAACCAGGCTGAAGTGAAGGACATACATTTTTAAGACAAAAGGAAACTCACTTTGGAACTTTATCCTCCAGCAGATTCTTCTGCAGCCGAACAAACATATGTATCTGACAAGAGGGAGGCAAAATACAGCTGAACAGTCCTGGCGTTTCGTTCACCCGCCATACGTATTATAAGGTGATTCAATGTGGGTAGGGCCACCCCATCCTCATCCTGGCTCACCAGCTCTGTGATCATGATGGGCCATAATGACGTGAGATGCTGAGGGGAGATTCGCAAGAGCAGAACTCGGAATGTGAGGAACATCTGTGCTGCAGTAGAGGGCGTCTGGCCCACCCGCAGGGTCTCTGTTAGGCGCTCTGCAAAACGAGAGGGGGTTTCCCATGCAGGACCAAGAGAAACCCAGAGGACCTCACCTGGATTTAGCGCATCACTCAATTAGAACCGGGCCCCATGCAATACCTTGAATGAGAGGCAGATAGGGGTGGTACTGGTCCAGTTCACCGCTAAACAAAGAGAAGGCCTGGCGTTTCAGGAGGAGAGCCTTCTGTTCCTGACCTGACAGAACCTTCAAGGAGCTGCTTTGCAGGCCTGAGGGGTGGCGAGAGATGAACACATGAAGTCCTCACAGATGAGTACGGACTGTAAATGAAGGACGCCAACATTACTCACTCATCAGCTCTTTGAACATGGTCTTCTCATGCGTCAACAGATGGTCAACAATGGATTTCCAGCTGATAAAAGCAGAAGAAAATAGTGCAATGGTTAAATCAGACAGGCCTTTAAAGGTAAAGAACGCTGCGTGCTTGAATGACGACACTTAACGTAATTTCCCCACAAGCAATTTAGTACATGAAATTCTCCAAAGATGTTATATATATTTCAAAGAACAGAATATTTAAAACATTCCCGTCGTTGCAGGAGCAGAACATATAAAACATAGCAGTAAATATCACCGTGCAACTGAACACAGACGGGAAGCCAAAACCGCTGCCCCCTAGGGCCCTTACTGTGCCACGCAAGCAACATCCATGTGGAAGAACATGGGATCCATGAAGAGCTCGAAGACCTCCTTCTTCCAGGCGCGTTTGGTGTAGGCATAGCCGCTGAGGCTGCTCAGGAGCAGGGCCGCGGCACAGAAGCTCGGCACGTTGTGGGCACTGCCGGCAAACAGGAGCCAGGGGCACGCTGAGCTCATGCTCATATGCTCACCTATACATACAGTCAGAAGGAGGCAGTTTCCATGGATACCTGTGGTTCCTCAGGTACGGGAAGACAAAGTACAGGAGGCGGGATATAAGAGGGATGGCCCGTTCCTTCTCCTCGCTGCGGTACACCATGTCCAGGAGGGCAGCCAGCACCTAACGGGAGACATGAACCCTTTAGCCACATAGCTCTCAGTGAACGGGTTGTCATTCGTGATGGCGTGTTTATGTTTATATGTGTGTGTGTGTGTGGGTTTGCATAGATCACATTTGGTGACCAAAATGTCCCCAGAGTGTGGTAAAACCTGAAATTTCCTTATTTTTGGGGACATTTTTTTAGGCCCCCATTTGGATAACCGCAATTTTATACAAATCTGTGAATGCAATCAAAAAAGTAATAATGCCAAAAGTCTTGTATTTTGGTTGTTTGCTTATGGTTAAGGTTAGGGCTAGGTAGGGGTTAAGGGTGTCATAGTTGGGATCAGGGTTTTGCCCATAGGAATGAATGGCGTGTCCCCATAAAGATAGGAATACATGGTATGTGTGTGTGTGTGTGTGTATGCATGAAGGTGAGGTGTACCTCAGCCAGCAGGCTGAGAGCCTGGACACTGTAGACAGACGGTGCTGATGAGGACACAACAGCACTGGGTTGGGCAGTGACGTCTGTGAAGAAACATCATGCATACAGATAATACAAGTCATATACAAACAGGGCGTGCTTTATACAGGGCTAGGTAAGACTAGTTAAGAGCGGTACAGTCCTGACTAGGGCTGTGCAAAATTTTGGTTCCAAAATCATCAGTAGGCCGTTTTTAAAATCACATGACAATATTATTCATATTTTAAAATCTTCATTTTAAAAATGGTGTTCCTTCAATATAATCTGCAATGGCCTGCATGATGCAGGTACAGTTGGTACTAACATTAAAATAAAGAGAAAATTAGCCAGATTCTTTGCCATGTGACTCTTAGGGCTCTTAGTGACTCTCACTTACTCTTAATTCTATTTTGCATTCTCCAATCGGGGACTATGACCTGAGCGTAACGGCTCTAACGTCCCACTGGATCACATGTCCATTTCACTGAAAGCTAATTTGCTTTCCTCATAGCTACTGAACTTTCTGGTAGTAACTCGTGGGGGCGGCTTTCTGCAAAGTACTTAGGGCTGGAGCTGATGGAGTTTGATGGTCAAACGTGTTACCCTTATCATTTCTAAGCAGCCTTTTGTGCAATTTATCAATTGATAACATTTCCTCATGCTTCTTATCTTAAACTCTCACTTTCGCACTTGGCTCTTGTCACAAACACTCTGATGATGGCTGACTGCATCTGGCTCTGACTTGTGGACTGTTCACATCTGCTGCTGAGTGTGTAAGTGAATTAACCATCTATACTGCATTAAGACGCACGACTGCCTCTGAGGTGAGAGAGCACGAGGCCACATTTAAACTTGCTGGGTCCCGTTCCTCATTTGGTTTGTAACCAAAACACTGTAGCAGTCTCCTTGGCAATCAGGTCACCCATCTCTGTATTTTAAATTGTAAAAATTAAAATATTTGCTGCAGTCATAAACAAGGAGAACATGTCTCCAGCCTACATGTAGGCGACATTTCTCTAGTGCACAGATTTTTTTGTGCCATTAAATATGTGTTCACAATTCATTTCTAAGGTTTCAGACTACCATCTCAAAGCAAAAATAATAGCTTGTCAAGGCTGTTAATATCCCAGACATTAGATCTGCATATCCCCTAAGCCTAGTCTTGCCTGATCCCAAAAAGTTCCTCGTGCTGTTTATCCATAGTTACCATGGAGATCTGTGTCATCTGCTTCCTCCTCCTCCTCCTCCTGGAATACCTGTGGCTGAGCCTTTACCTCCAGGTTGCGACTGAGCCAGCTGGTCTGTTCCAGGGAGGAGCCCACCACATTGGCCACTGCGTCCAGGATCCTTTGGGTCACCTCCTACACTCCATCACCAAGGAGACAGTTGCCAAGGTGAACTGTAGCAGCAGAATCCTCAGAGCCACGTGGCCTATTGGTAGCCTGCTATTCCACACTCTCCCCCTTGGTCACAACATACCTGCACGTCTCTGTTGTCCTTCTTGTTTTCTAGATTGGGGAATCTGTTGACTAAATCATTGAGAATCCTGTGACAGAGAGAAATCATATGTGAAGGAGCTTTTTGCACAGGATTCCCAAATTATGGTCGTGGGCGGTCAGTCTGCAACACAGTCTGCACATGAATGTTTTTAAACTAAGAATGAAAGGTTACGCTAAGAAAAAATGTGAAAAAACGTGTAAAAACATAGGTCATTCTAATTAAAACATTTTAAAAATTCATTTTTTCCTAGGCTCCTAGGTCTCCCATATCTGTTTCTTTAATTTATTGCAAAGTGTTCAATTTTAGCATAGCTGAGTCATTATGACCACTCACTGCGACCTGCTTGCCTAAATTTTAAAACACTTTAAAACGTACACAGAGAAATATAATTAAATACTACAACCGCAAAAATCTCTTACAGAAGTAACTGCCGCTGAGGAAATGTGGGGTTTATGTTTGTTTTCAATTAGTTTGCTTAAAGTCTTTTCTTGATCACTACCCCAACTTACCATGATTATGGTTGAAGTTTATGGTATTTTGTCTATGAATGGAGCAGGACTCACCTCAGTAGGAGGAAGTGTCCAGGAGGAGCCAGATTCATCTGGACCGACTCCTTCAGTAGGCAGAGAAGAGGATTGACATTTTCCTGAAGCACCTGAGCAGAGATGCTGCAAGATGGAACAGACAGAACCATGCAAATCAACATGTTTATAGCTTAGTTTTACTCGGTTGGGCATAAAGGTAGGTTTAGGGGTTATCACATCGTCCTCATACCTCTGGATGTAGGTGTAGGTAAACTGAAGAAGTGGAACATCAACAAGAGTGGACTTCTGTAAAGGGGACAGATAGGATCTGGTTTGGTGGATGTGTGTCTGTATGGCTTTCGTTGCATCTGTTACTAACTGTACACATACGTGAGCATGAACACGGAAGCAAACGGCACCTGCTCTCCCTTTATTTGGTGGGGCTTCTTCACCACCTCTTTGACCAAGTGCAGTACGGTGTCAACACGGAGAAGGCTCAGAGACTTCACGAGCTCCACGATGGTCAGGTGAGACTCACTAACGACCGGCAAGATCTAAAAGAAAGAGAAGCCTTTCCTGAAAAGGTGCTAATTCAGGAAGACGGGTCATGTAGTTGCGCGGGTCATCAGTGACGTGGCTATCAAACTGGAGCAAGTGCACTAGCCTTGTTCTTGCTGTGCTTCTTCTTGCTTCTTCTGCTGTTCCACACAGCGCCCACAGACGCCATAATTTGCATCCCAAAAGAACCCAGCAGGGGGTCCAAAAACTCCAGCACCTTCTGCCTGAGGATCTGAACCATAAATGAGAAGCAGGTCACGTCGACCTGATAACAAAAGCTTTCAGATTATATCAAAAATCCAAGGAGGCACACAGTGTCCATCTCTTACCTTGATGTTCCTGAAGCAGGCAGAATGGAAGGCCTGCCCAGGGCCGTGGCTGCTTTCAGAGCCCTTCCTGGCTCCCTCCTCTCTCCTGATGACACCCCACAGCAGAGCCATACTGCTGACTGCACGTGGAAGCTCCTCTAGGATGGCGTTGTGAGCATTACGCAGGTCCGCCATATCGGAGGTGCCGGGGGGCTAAAAGGGGTCATGCAGAGAGGTGGACAATTATTCACCTGGAATCAGGAGAATTGGAACTTGGTAGTAGTGTGGGAGCAAGAACACCTGGAAGGGAAGCAGTGACGGTAATGATGGGCAAAATGAGTCTCTATTCAAAAAAGGGTTCAAAGCAAAAAAGAGCACCATCTACTGGAATAAAAAAATACAGCAAATGGTTCATTTTGCCCATGAATAAGTGAATGGACTGGGTGCTTCTGGGTATTCCTCACCTTCCTGTTGTCTAGGAGGCAGTAATGAGTGATAGTGGTCAAGCCTTCAAGGAGGGTCAGTAGGTAATCTGGGGCCACAGCCACCCTCTTCATGCTGCACCTGCCAACACACAATAAATCCCAGGGTTCCCAAACCTGTACCCTTGCGTGTGAGGTGATGTCATTTCGAGGACTCACCTGTGGCCAGACCTGCCAGCCTCATGCTCATACTGGTGCACCAGCTCGTCCAAATTCTTGCAGATCTGGATGACGAATGGGGCGGTGGTGACAGCGAGGGAGCGGCCGAGAAAGGGCAGCGAGGTGCACACCAAGGCTACCCAGTGTGGGTGCATGGTGTAGCTGTGGCGCGGCAGCAGGGCACGGGAGACAGCCGAGACGAACATGCCCTGTGCGGTGATGGGCTGCTCGGGCACGTACTGTGGAGCACGGATGGATTGCTGGTACTGCTGGGCCGTCTGCCATTCGCGTGCCAGTGGGGAGGCAGCGTTGGTGGCCCCGTGCTGCTCTGCAGCTGCGACGGGGCCCACAAAGTGCTCCAGAACCACCAGCACCTGCAGCAGTTTCAGCAGCTCCACCTGCAAGGCATGCTCCCCAGCCACATCGGGGTCACGCTCAATCAGGCACTCTTCGGACGGCCCTTCCGGGTCTGCAGCTGGGTCCTCGTCGCTGCTGTGCTGTTGACTGACGTGCATTGAGGCGGAGAGCGACAGAAGTACATACTGCTGCACTCCATTGGCTGACAGGAGCCGACGGACCAGCTCCAGGCCGGGCTGGTCCTGAACCCTGGCAGGGTCCACTAGCTGGCCCAGCAAGCAGGTCAGCACCTCAGTGCTCTTCACCTGGACCTGGAGATTCCCCTGTAGGTGAGGCACATCCACGCGCAGGAATCGAGGGTAGTATGAGCGGAGGAAATGCAAGCAGAGGCTGGTCAGCAGCTCGATCAGCGGGCCTTGAGGTCGGGGTTCTGAGGACTGGGCCGGCCAGCGTCCATAGAAACTACGGCCCTCCAGCGCCTCCTGGTGTCGCAGCAACAGACTGCAGACCAGTGCAAGGTGGGCAGAGACTCCAGACTCAAGGGTAGTGCTAGATGTGGCTTCCACGAAGGGCCGGCCGCAGGTTTGGACGAGGATCTCCAGTACAGAGAAGGTCCGGAGGATGCGGGCGTGGTCGTAGGGCTGCAGGTATAGCAGAGTGTGTCTGAAAAGCGCGCTGACAGCCTCCCGTTGCTCCTGCTGTTGCTTCAGTAGCCTCCGGTGGGCTAAGGCTGCTAGCTCCTCCTCCTCGTCCTCCTCACTGGACAGGGACTCGGAAGCCTGGGTGTGGGCGGAATCCACGCGCTGCAGGTATGGGGCTGTGCCCGAGGCCGAGGTGGAAGTCTCCGTGGAGAGCTGTGCGCCGCTAGTGTCCGCCGAGTCTGTGTGCTCGCTGCTCCCCCCCTCCGCCTCCCCCAGTTCCTGTCTCCACTCCTCATTTTCACTCCTGTCCTCGCTTTCCCCGACCCCCTCCACAGAAAAATCCGGGACCTTCATAGTCTCCGGGATACGCTCCAGCTCTGCCCACAGAGTCTCGCGGTCCACCGCCATCAGCCAGGTCAGCAGCCTCTCCTCTGATAAGCTCTCCGTCGCCACGACATCCACAGAACTCCCCGAGGTGTGAGGCAATGGACTGCCCTTGTGGTTCAACATTCTCAGGGTTCCTGACGAAAAGAAGCATTCAGACTTGTATCAGGAGGCTTGAGACGCCTAAATGTGGACAGCAGGTCCCCCCCTTGTCTGTTCCTCACCTGTGGTTAGGTTCTCCCAGGTGCACTGAATGGAGCAGCGCTGAGTCTCAGGGTGAAGTAGCAGCAGCAGAACCGGCTCCAGGATCCGGGTGACGTCACCAAGGGTGAGGGCCCGGACCAGCCAGCTCTGCCCTGTGGTACTGATCGACCCATTCGGGCTGTTCAGGAGGCTCAGAACCATGAAGAGCGATCTGTGGAACGCCAGAATGTAGCATTAATGAAGCAGCTCCAGCATTTGGGGCTGAGTGGGACCTCAGAAACAGCCACGCAGAGGTGTAACCTGTCAAAGGAGCGGTTCAGCGATGTGGCCATGCTGGTCTGGATATCCCGGGTCAGATGCCACAGAATGGAGAACCTGCGCAGAGCTTCTTGCTGGGCGGCCTGCAACAGAATTGCCTGCCTTAACCTCCTGAGCATATCTACGAAGGCTGACATATGCCATTTGCAATACTCTTACCTTGTCCCTATGCTGCAGAGCCAGGCAGACGATGTCCTCACAGACAGAGGCTGAGGGAGCCAGGCAGTGGAGCCGGTAGAAAAGCTCCACACTGGAAACGTGCAGCTCTCCCTGCTCCGAGTCCAGCTGTGCCCACAGCTCCTGCGCCACGCGCTTTGGGGAGAAGAAGGCTTCCTCATTTCAACAAGCAAATGAACAAGGATCCACTAGGACACTGTTTCCCAATCCGGTCCTGGGGACCCACATTCGGTCGACGTTTTTGCTCCCTCCCAGCTCCCATAGAGGGAGCAAAAATGTGGACTGTCTGGCAGGGAACTCGAAGGGAGCAAAAACATGAACCGATTATGGGTCCCCAGGACCGGATTTGGAAACACTGCACTACAACAAAGGTCAAATTCAAATTCCAGACTTAAATTCTAGGAGGGAGCTAAACGTGTAGCCTCCAGTGGAAGCAGTCATTCAGCTGCCATTTGGGGTCCTAATACCTGGTAGAAGTCTGTGTCCTCCTCCATGGCCTTTAGGATGGTGGGACTAACAGGTGGCACTGTCACCATCTGCAGGCGTCCACTAAAGGGTTTGCTCTCTGATACCTTGTATCTGTGGTATTTATCTTTCATGACCATTGCCAAGGACTGAGAGTGGTTGACCAACTCCAGCAGTGAGGAGATGGCCACATGCTGAATATGACTGTCCTTTGATACGCAGCACAGGGTCATCAAGGACCTCAGCCATGAAGGAAGGCTGCCTTTATCATTGCCTGATGGGAAAAAAAGGAAACCTTGTTGATCCGACTTGCCAATATTCTGCAGCATGGCTGCGTACGTCATCGGACTCACCAATGCTCTGGAACGTGGCTGCATTCAGGACCTCGATTTCATCCTCCAGCAGGTACACTGGGAACATGCTACACTCCAGCAGCAGGTGACAGGCGGTTCTGAAAGCCTGCCGACAAGACTCTGAAATCTCCCCTCTGTCCCGAGAGCGACAGCCAGCTCCCCACTCCAGGCTGGCCCTGCCCTCGCTCCCACTTCTTTGGCGCCTCCTGGTGGATGGGAAGGCGGAGTCAGCCAGCTGCTGCAGCTTCTGCATGTTGGGCGTGAAGAGCCCTGTGAGCTTCTCCCGAAGCTGCTCGCGGCCGCTCCTCTGTCCCGCTAGGGCCTTCGGGCCTGCGGGGTCTGAGCCGTTACACTCGCTACCTTCCCGCTGCTTCGCCTCAGCTCCCACTGAGCGCAACAGGTATCTGGCAGCACACAATCAGGGATAGAGGAACATTAGAACTCATAAAAACCAATGAGACTAAGTCCAGATTCCCCACTCATGAGTTAGCCTGTAATATAAAATAGCTTATACCCAAAGCATCAATCCCATTACTTAATTTTAGGTAATTTTATGGCAATATCTACATAAGAGAACTCTAGGGACAGTCACTCAAAATTACTGGATTAGACTCAGTTGTGGAAATGACAGTCACAGGGATATTGGGTGTGTACCAGGTAAACAGTTGAGAAAGGAGTCAAAGGGTGTTTCTCAATACCAAGAACACTAAGACTGTACTTGTGGTCTTAGCATGACCGGTCTTGCTAACTTGCCTCTCAAGAATGAACTTGGGGTGCTATGAATCATGGGACCAGTCTTGTTTCAAGAGGATGCAACAGATATGTCTTTGATATTTGGGTTGGGGCAAGAACGTCATCCAGGGATGTTTACTATCCGTTCTTTTGTTCTTAATATTAGAACCGGTCTTTGGCAATGCAGGATTAAAATGGGTACAAGAGGACACATGTACGGTCAAGTATGCATATTGAGAAACACCCACTGTTACGGATCGATGCAGAAGCACAACACAGTAGTACTGTGCCAACTCATACCTGATCTGTCCCTACCTGTTAATAAAAGAGTCAAGGATGTCTTGCATGCACCGGGCCATGTCCTCCATGCTGCCTCCCTTCCTCCACACTTTGTCTTGGGCTGGATACACCTCTGGCGCCACCTTCTGCTCAGACAAGTGCTGATCAGAGGCAGAGGCACTGAGACCCAAGCCGCTGTCTTCAGAGCTCACGGTGGGCAGGGATGTGTCTCCGGGTCCTCCCTCTAACCACGCTCCTTCATTCAGCTCCTCCCCTTCCTCCACGTCCCCTTCATCGCCTCGGCTGTGCTCCTCACCTGCCTGAATCTTCCTGTTCTTCTCCACAGTCTGCATTAGGAAATCCAACAGTAATCCTCATGGATCAATATCGGTATTGACAATATTGTGTTAGTCAACCCCCTCATCTCAAACAGTTTATAATCTGATTATAAAATTGCATTTATTCAATAGGTTTCTTAAAGGTACAATTACGGAGCCCTGAATAGGACTCAGACCAGCAACGTCAAATTAAATAATTCTTCTTGAACAGTGAACAATGTCATTAAAAAGGTCAGAAGTGCCAGTAAGCTCTTCCCAGCTCACCACCTGATTGGCTAACCTTGTGAACCATCATCTGGGGCTCTGCCTCCATGTCCATGTAGGCCACAGGCATCCGGATTTTGCTGAGAACCATGAAGGCAGTGCGCATGGCCTGGTTGAGCTCAGGCAGTGTGAGTGTACCCAGCTGGTCTCGCAGTGACAGCAGCATTTTGTCCAGCATTTGGGGCAAGTACTGTGTCTGGATCTCGGCGTATAGCTCCTAGGGGTAAAGCAATGAGCCACTTAGATACTCTATGTCAGGGGATCTCAAACTTCTCAATCAATGGTCCACGACAGATTTTATTCAAAGTCAGAGTTCCGGAACAATTTTCAATTAATGAATTAACAATGACTTTCCATACAGACATCAAAATATGACAAAAATTTGAACTTTTGAATGCTCACTGATTGTTTCAACTCCCAGTGGGGTTATAAAGAATTACGTGTGTGCGAAGTTTGGTGCTTCTACATTGTATTTCTGTACTTCTGTACTTCAGCCTTCTTACATAAGATTTATAAGGTGCATTATTGGCTGAGTCCACATCTGGACCGTGATCTGTGTGGATGTCAGAAACTGACAAGCCAATCAGATACAATATGAATACTGTAGGGAAACCGATATTACAGGTATAACAGATATTACAGGTATACTGTAGCGATTCTGACGAGCCAATCAGGTAACGCGTCTCTCGAGCGTAAAAGCCTTGCATAAAGAAACCATGAATATGCCTTGAGGAAATGCATTCACCACTTTACTTCCATGTGAATGGCACGGCTGCCTACCAGTGGGACAACCTCCAGCAGGAACATAATGAGGACAGACACCTCAGACACGGAGGCTGGGGCACACCTGTCCTGTCCTATTGGTTCCATACTGCCAGGTATGAATCAGAAGAATACAACACAGGTCATTACGACACAGGTGAATCCACCTAGTGAAAGGTATTTTTATAACAAGAAACTATTATTTGTTTTTTGTTCCTGATAATTAGATGATTAATTTAAAATGATTCATTCATTAAAATATATTTTCCTAAGTGAAATACATAGCTTACAATGAATAAAGCTAGATATTTACAAAAGGAATTCACTACCCTGGTCACGGGCAGAACAGAAATCAGTCTCTGTAGCATTTTGTTCAAACTGCCAGCTCGTTAACCTCTATGACCCTGGCGTCATGATAAGCCACCTGTGGAGAATCAGTGGAGATGAAATGTCTTACCTGAGACAGGCCTGGAACTGCCTGGTCATGTAGTCCCACAGGAACTCGCCGTTCAGAGACGAAATCAGCATGTTGGCAGTCTTAATGATCTCCGATGCATTTTTGTGCTCTTTGACCTTACTGTACAATAGGGTAGAGCGCAAGGCATCCTGGGATTAAAGTCATGTTTTCGTGTCTAATTCATCTGTAGCGTGATCCAGAAACACAAGCGCATCCTCACATTTCACCCCTGAAACTGGGCACAGTTTGTGCCCCATTCTACATGCCAGCCAACCCTGGAGAGATGATGGAAATGGTACCTGAAGAATCCTCCACCCTCACCTTGACAGCTGGTTCTTGGACAGGCAGACCTCTAATGTGTTATCTTCCTCCCCCAGCATGTCCCTGACGTAGGTGTATAGCGCCCGAACCACCTCCAACATAATGGCCTCTGTCAGCTTTGGGCCTGTGAGAGCAAAGGTATACATGCAAAAGTACATTTATTTTTAGCGGACACTTTTACCCAAAGCAGAAAGCAGGACCAGTCAGTCCGTGGAGGAATTAGGGGGTTAAGGGCCTTTGCTCAAGGGCCCAATGGTGACATCTTTCTGCCAATCACAGGATTTGAACATGAGACCTTCCTACCCAGAGTTCGACCCACTATCATCCTCTCTGCTTATCAGGACAGATCAGATGATGAGTAAGTTCTGTCTTTGGGCCAGCAGGCAGAACAAGTCACATGACCCATGTAAGGCTCACGAATAAGGTACTTAAAGCTACGTAAAAGGTCTACACTCATGTGTAGAGTGTCTAATGGCGTGAACTTGTGAGTATAAAAAACAGATCTCATGACCCACATAACTCCCCAATCTTACCTATCTCTGGCTTGTCCAGCAAGCTGATAATGATGCGGAAAGGCCTGAGAAACACCATCACGTGTTCGGGATCCACCTCTACGTTCTTCAATTTGAGGATGTTAATCAAGGCCTGTGTGGACGGCATCGTGAGACATTCCCAAAGGCATCCTTTCCAGCAGCATACAGTACAGCACACAGTAATCCACCTGCACATAATTACCATAACATGACGATAAAAAAATAGTAAGATCCCGCTAATGGTGCACTGACCTCCAGCAGCAGCTCCCTGGAATAGCGCTCAAAGTAGAAGGTCATGTGCTCCTTTAGTGTGGCGGAGAAGTTTGGCTCTGCAGCTACCATGCTCCCTTTGGAGTCGGTGCCTGCGGCAGGAGCACACATTCGGACACATGAGCACGCAAACGAACACACTCGTCCCCAAACACGCCTACATTCGCTGAGCTTGTCCAGTACCCTGCAGCCAGGCGTAAAGTCTCCTGTTCAGCGACATGTCCCTCCTGAGCAGGGTCATCAAGGCGGAGCTTACAAGAGAAATGACTTCATCGTGAGACAGAGGGATGCTGGCTTCTGCTGGATCCTGGGGAATGGAGAAAAAAATAGAACTACTGATCAGGGCCTTGAAAAAAAGATCAGAAATGCACTTGATCTGAGCTATGTTGCACATCGCCGCTTTTTCGTGCTTACTTTTTCAGTATAACTTTCTGTTCCTTATTATTATTTATTTATTGTACCTTGCATGTGACATATAAAAATTATTCAACAAAAAAACACCCAGGAAGTGTTACAAAACCCACTGTTAAAATGTATTTTTTTTACCCACTCATAAAGAGAAATAAAATGATGACGTACAAAAAGATACTAAATATGAGAAGGACAATCAAAAGCACACACACACACACACACACACACACACACACACCAGGCATGTGCAGAAGGGGAAGAAGAAGAGGAGGATCTCTAGCACGTTCCTTTGTACTAGAATGTTGGAGTCCTGCAGGGACAGACGGATGGACTTCATCTATAAAAGAGAGAGAGAGAGAGAGAGAGAGGTGCTCAGGGACATTTTGCCAGACCACTGACACCAAGATCTCCCATAGACATACAAGAGAAAGAGGACATTGGAATCAACATTATCTTAAGGTTAACGTACTATTCAACATACACGAACAAAAACAAAATCTGTAAGATATCATATTCAACCTACATTCAGTCTGGTCACATTTACAAAGCAGCTCACTACATGGCCAGAAGTATGAGAACACAGCTTGCCGAATGTCTCATTCCAAAACCAAGGGTATTAATATGAGCCTGGCTGGCTCATTGTTGCTATAATAGCTTCTGCTCTTCCGGGAAGGCTTTCCATTAGAAGCTGGAATATTGCTGGTGGGATTTGCTGCCATTCAAGCTGGGTATTGACAATGGATGATCAGTCTATGCGACGTACCACTTCACAACTGAACTTGCTCCCAGGTGATCCGACCATCACAATCACTTCACCTGCAGTTGACCAGAGCAGCTCGAGCAGGAAGGTTATTTGCTGAACGGACTTGATGCTATTGCCGTCGCTGGCTGGGCGATGTAACTCAGGGGTAGAGTGCACACTTTGCATATGTGAAGTCCAGGGCTCGATCCGCAGCATCCCCAAGAATGTTTAATTTGGGGGGCTCAGTAGGTTAAGCCTCTGTACCTGTGATCATAAGGTCACTGGTTTGAGCCCTGGCCTTGGCACCATGCATCTCCATCAGGCCCTTCAGCAGGGCCCTAACCCCAAAATGCTCCAGGGGTGCCAGAGAAATAGCCTGACCCTCCACTTAGACTCCAAGATTCACTCTCATACATATATGTGCATATAAAAAGGAGAGCAAGATGGGATATAAAAAAGGAAGCATTCCAATGTATCTGTACTCATACTTGTGCAACTGCAGTTTACACCAACATTACCACATCACCAGGCCAAAGGAATTCTTCAGTTCCATTATAACCTTATGGGACCACCATCGTATGACCATTGAAATTAACATTTCAGTTTTTTGTTGGAAAGGTGTTCTATGAAGACACCAAGCTAAAAGTCACAAACCTCTTCCATTCAACTATCCAGTTTACATGTTTGCAAAACATTGCCTGCCTATGTACTCAACGGTATACCTGTGTCAACAATAGGTGTGGCTGAGTACTCTATTAATAGCAGTGTCTGCAATGCTTTTGGCATTACATTGTGTATGTGGACATCAGCTTGCTCAACATCTCATTCCGTAACCAAGAGTGTTGAAATGAAGGCGGTCAAACAATTGTTGCTATAATAGCCTTTATACTCTGTGAAGGCTATCCAGGTTTATCAGGTTCCTTTTGCTGAGCTGTTGGGCTAACCACAACTGAACTTGCTCCCAGACATTTTGACCTTCAACATGACATCACTTGCGGTTGACCAGGGCGGCTCTACAAGGGCAGAAATGTGGCAAACTGACTTCTAAGAACGATTGCGCCGTATGATGGTGCCAAGTAGAAAGTCATTAACCTCTTCTCTACAGCCATCCATTCAACTGCTAATGGTGGTTACAGAGGATTGCTTGATTCTGTGCTAATTATAAACCCACACCAGCAATGGGTTTGGCTTAATTAGGTAAGTCCTCTAATGAACCTACATACCTTCATGGCCATTTAATGTAATATTTTACACAGTAGGTCTCACACATGACATAAGGCTCCCCTGCCCAGACATACAAACATCCAAGCATAAACACTCACTACGAGTCCGGGGTCAGTGCCCAGCATGTGCCTCTGTTTCCGCCCCGGGGCCATCCTGTCGAAGTGCATGATGATGAAATGGGAAGCAGGAAGACGCACCAGGGGGGTCACCAGCATGCTGCCCCACAGCGCCTCATAGAGCACCTGCGGCCCCACTAGTGCGGTCAGCTTCAGCAGCAGGGCGTCCGTCCTGCACCCGAGACAACCGGGTCAGCACAGGGATCTTAATGTGCGACAGCATCAAAGGGTGTGTGTACCCTTGCATGTCTGTGAGGCCCCAACGGACGGACACAGTGTACCTGTCATATACCTCCAGGCCCTCCTCTAGGCCAGGCAGCAGGCCCGTCACAAAGGCCTGCAGGCTGGGTAAGAGTGCATGCTGAAGGGGTAGGTAGTAGCGTTCATAAAGTGCTAGTAGAACTGGCTTCACAGACATGGCAGCATGCCCCAGCAGAGGGAAAAGTCCAGAGCTGCCGGAGACAGAGGCTGGTCAGGCATCGTCACACATCTTCTGAACTGCAACCAAGGCCTCCATCACACACACCTGGAAACAACACAGACCATGCTACCTGTATATGAAGAGGTCCTTGGCAAGCCATTTGGTGCCGATGATCTTGAAGACCACCTCGTAGGTCTCCAGGGCTTTGAGGTGCACACCACTGGGCAGGGCGGGATGGAGACACTGCGCCAGACGCTTGCCAATTATCAGTCGTCGTGGAAGTAGGGAGTATTTTAGGTTACTCTGGAGTGCCTGAGCCAGAGAGATATACCAGCAGATTAAGGGGATGAAGAAGAGAGCTTTGCAAGGCAGGAAATTAAGTGAGGTCATAAACCAGGCTACCTTAATGAGCTTGCCCAAGGAGGAGATGAGATCTGCCCATTCGCTGGAAGACTCGAAGTTGCGAAGAGCCTTCTCGATGACGGCCGAGTAATTGCGGTACCGATAGTCATTCTGCAGCTCCTGTTCTTCTGGGTCCATGGTGCCTTAGTGGAGTCCCGGCATACCCAGCATCCGTGAAAGGCTGGACACACAGGTGACAGCAGATTAGGCTCCAGGCATCTCCACACAGCACTTCACTATCAGGGTATTACCGCAGGCGAGAGTGTGAATGCTGCCCCTTATCCGACTTCATGTTTACTGGAAGCAGACAGGGAACCACACCAGTACTGCGCGTGAAACACTTCAGCTCTTATACCTGAGCCTCACATCCCCTGACCTTTTAGTTATCATGCACATGCACACAAAAACGATGACTTCCTTTATTATTTATGTTGGACCACTCAGGAGAAGTGCTAGGCTTTCTTACTGCATCACAAATCACAAAGCATCCCTTTTTAAATCATTGGCAGCCACATTTTAGCTCTTAAGCTCAATGACTCAAAACAAAATAATCCAGGATCCGAAACATCTGCGATAAACAATTTATAGGTCAGATCATTTTACTGTAAATAGAACTTTAAAATACTACTGTTATGTGCCGTAAGTGTTTGGATGTGTCTACAGGTCACCTCAGTCTTCTGATTCTGGTGATTTTCTGATTGTATTTGCTGTGTATGACTTCGGATTGTTTATTGGTTTATTCTTTTTGCGCGCCCCTCGGTTTTGGTAACTTCGGATGGTGTGTATGTTTGTGTGTTTGAGGTGCGTAGGGAGTGACTGCCATTTTGGTTTCGTTGTGTATTTCTGTTTGTTTGGTTAATGATGACAAGTGAGGAAAATAACTATAAAATACACTACAAAAGTGGACTATTGATTCATGCTACTATCCATATTGACATTTTGCTGTGCAACACTGCAATGAAAAGTGAGGGAGTCAAATATAAATTATAAGAGACAAGCTGAATATTGTACCGCAATGTGATATCGTGCAGCCTTACATCTAATCATGCAGTCACATGTAACTGTCTTGACCACAGACTGCAGGGTGGCATTTGCGTGGCAAATCAGCGGGCCAGTTCGGCCAGACTGCACCTCCCGGGCCAGGCAGTGGAACTCGGAACAGTTAAAGTGCAAAGAGGAACTGTCGACGAGCTGAGGCACCCCACCCACCCACATGCGGATGGGAGGAAGGTTTGGCAGCCATGCTGAGCAGCATAGGGATCGCAGGCGAGCATTATCAGAAGGCCACACGCACTGAGCGACGACAGAGCGAGCAGGAAGGCAAACTGCAGGCCACTGTGGTCTGTCACATGCGCGTCACTCATATGTTTAGCAAGAGTGGAAATGTAGAGTTGAATCCCAGTGAGAGGCTTTTTCACCACTCCTGCTATACACACACTCCGTGCTTCACCAGTTGAGAGGATCGATAGTAGGCGCAGGGTAAGGCTGTTAAGAATGTGACTGTGTACTTAGAGGGTGGGTGGCCATGCATCTACGTGTGGGATCACCAAGGCTGAACCAAAGCTGTGAGTTTTATTGCTGTTTGAGAAAGATGTCTGGCACCAGTCAGAAGATGGAAGTCTAAAACCATTAACTGAGACACATGTAGGTTACTATAACAAAATAAACCGAGCTATTACAGTAATGCAGCGAGTGAACTCCCTAGTTTTTTATTTAACAATACTGCCCAGCCTGTGGACACTAACAGTAAGCTAAACCTAAGAATATAGCTCATTGACCAGATGCCAGGACCCAAGTCTATTTTGTGTGCATTTCATTATTACACTATCTGTCTGCTGGCCAGCTTCCCAAGTAACTCCATTGACCTTCTTGTCCTTGCCATATTTTCTTAGGGCAGTGGTGGTATAATGGTTATGGAAGCGACTATGTAATTGGAAAGCTGCCAGTCTGAGTCTCCAACTTGCAAGTACCGCTAAGGTATTCTGAGCAAGGTACCGTGCCCAAGCACACCCCCGGGCGCTGCGACAGCTGCCCACTGCTGTATCACAACGTCACATGATTAAAGGCAGAGAACACATTTTGTTGTTGTGCACTGTGTGCTGTGGTGTGTCAACAATAACAATTAATTGCACTCTTTGTTTTTCATTTCTTCCCTACCTTATGAACACAGATGCAGTTGCCCCTGAGAAAGCAGAAAACATATATATTTGGAGATTTGGCAACAACCGAGATTTCAGTCCGACAAGCGGCACAAGGAAGAGCTCGCCAGGTATCCGGAAACTGATTTTATTCAGATTCTGCATTTTGTTTCCTTCTTCTTAGCTATAAAAATTGGGGAGATTGGTCATTTGATATGACTGGAGTCTCCGGTTATCTATACCAGTCACACAACACAATAATCAACCCCTGAAACACCTGCCCACACATCCATATCTATCCAGAACACCTTTCCATTGTCTCTTTCAATGATCCGTATTAACTTTGTTTCAATGTTTGGTATTGATCTAGTTTATGAAGACAGCGGATAAGGCCTATGTGTGATTATACATTGGTTCCATACGTCCACACCGAGGAGTTATACATTGTAAATAAAAAGTCGGATTTCCACCAATGACACGCAGTTTCCAATAATGCAGTTCCGTGGGCTGGGTCATTCAGAGCCTCCAAACCGGCAGCGATTACTGCAATGCAGCCTGCCTGCAGCCTCAGATCTTACCCAAATATTTTATGCCACCGCACACATATGCAGGCCAAAATGCATTACTACACGAACAGACATCGTACGAGAGCGTAGCTGCGTGTTGATTATTTCTGGATTTCCGACGTGAACTGACGCCTATTTTGGCAGGACGGCCACGGGACTGGCTGTTCCCGTCATATCGCTGCCGATTAGCATTCAGTGCATCCAGCATAAAAATCACCTGGGTCGGGCGGAGAGGCGCTTTAATGTCCCTTACCGCACAAAGCCACGCTTCATGGGGTGTTGCTCCCCACCGTGCGTTAGGTGTGTCGACGCTGGGGAAAAAATCCCGGTGCCGAATGAGAAAACCTCCCCGCCGATTTTAACTGCGCGACGGAAGAGCAGGACTGTCACCCAAATAAACACCAAGGGAAGCCAGGTAGTGGGATGGCACTTCGGGTAAGCTGGGGAAGATGGACCGCGATCCTGCGCTCAGCTGACGCTGCGCGGACGGGATGCTTCCTGGGGACTCCGGGACCGTGCGACCGAGGGGTGTTTGTTTGTTTGTTATCCCCTCGGCCGCCCTTCGCCGAGCCATAAATGGAAAGAGATTGGATGTTTTCCGTTCTATAAATATCGAAAACCATCATTAAAAATTGGTGTTCCTAATCTTGAGGAGAAACAGGCACACCAAAATAGCTACATGAAGACACACCCCCCCGCGCGTTGGTACGCTCCCGGATCTCAATTGTTTGCCAGCCTCCGCGCTGTCAAACACCTCTGCCGACGGCTCGCCCGCATCCGCACTGTCAAGCTGGTTTCGCTTTAGGCAGCCCTAACTCTGCTCAGACTAACTCAGGACGGTGCTGGTAATACAGATGCAGCTTGATATAACTAGGAATTCTCCGATTCAACCATTAGCATCAATTAATTGCATATAAAAATACGAGAATCACGTATTCCTTACAAACTAGCATACTTTGTAAATCATTTATTATATACTTAAGCACTTCACTGTACTTTTTATCATAATACATTATGTAAATTTCAAGTTCCCATTCTTCTATGGCCCTGTGACCCAGACCAGGAAAACATGATTCATAAACTGATGTAGATGACGATACTTTTATTTACCATTTGTACAAATACAGGAACATAGAAATTCTTTAGTTGTCACATATCCCATCTCACTCTACTATGAGATTCACATATATACACGAGAGTAAAGCATTCCTGGAGCAGTTTTTAGGGTTAAGAATTTTGCCCAAGGGTCAGCGACACTTGCCGGCCACAAAATCTAATCCAGTGACACAGACAGACTCTACAAAGCCATACACCTCCGCCAAATCATTATAGGGAAATACAAACATTTAGTACCTCTGACTTTAAACTCAAATGTACACAAGTATTTGCTAGTCAGTTTTTTTTCCTTCAAGTTCAAAATGTAACAAAGTTAATTCTTAGCAATTAGTAAGAAACATTAAAATGCTCAGTTACCAGCAAACCAACTTTTCAAATAAATATTTCATAGAACATATTTCTAAATTTTCCAATAAATTACTATGTCAATATGTGTAATTAGCATTTCAAGACAAATTAATCAGTAGTTGTTACAAACACATCTGAGATCCGTGTAAATCATATATAAGCTGCACTATCAAGCTGGAGGGATCACGGGAGGGGCACCATATTCCGGAAGCATCTTTACCACCTACCACACCTGCACCTGCTTTTCAGACACAAACTGGCCCTGCGGCTCCTCAGTTTCAGCAGGCAGCAGGGCCAGATAGACCGGAGTGATAGCGCCCTCATCTGGAGACTTGGTGGCATTGGGTCCTGCCATATCGGTCCTCACCCAGCCGGGGCAGCAGGCGTTGAGCAGGATCCCGTCTCCAGGCCTCTCCCTGCGCAGCTGCTGAGCGTGGATCCTGGAGAGCACGGTGACGCCGATTTTGGACACGCCGTAAGCCGTCTCAGGCCAGCCGTTCTTCGTGTGCACACCCGCCTGGGCCTCCTGCACAAAGCGCTGCATGAGGGCCACCAGCTCATCCTCTGTGATGTCATTACAGCGGAAACGAGCCTGAAGCTCGGGGCTGCAGCGGTTCAGGGCGACGGAACTCATCACACTGGACACATTCACAACTCTACCTGTGGGAGGATGGCACCTTCACTGTCTCACAGCTTAGCTGGGCGATTAAAGTCATTATTTGGATTGATAGACAAAGAGGTACTATTATACCATAACATATAACTGGCTGAATCAAAACACTATTCACACAAAATGACATTTGCAGTGCACCATTTCTTGACTATTTGGCACTTCAAAACAAAATCTCGCAGACACCCAGCTTATGATCACCGCTCGCCTTTCTTACCTCCTGGTTTGATGATGGGCAGAAATTCATTACATATATCTCTGGTGGCAAAGAAGTTGGTTCTGAGGGTCACTTCAGCTTGGATACCAAAAGGTGTTGTGTCAGCCACTGGAGAAGAAGAAGTGAGTTGGCTTCAGTTACAAAGACACAACTTCGACACTAATTTCTACCACAAAGATTTATAAAATTAAGGAACAGGTTGCAAATTTCCTGTACTATTGTTCTCAGACATCCCACCTCTCCCATTAATTGACAATAGCTCCGAACACTGCGAATTAAAAACTAACTTACGCAGGGCCGTGGCTACTGATCGTCTGTCCAACTTTCACTGTGCCCCC
>JAODKN010000001.1:42722930-42733524 GCA_026774425.1 Petrocephalus zakoni | reverse complement strand
CCGAACACTGCGAATTAAAAACTAACTTACGCAGGGCCGTGGCTACTGATCGTCTGTCCAACTTTCACTGTGCCCCCGGGTCTCCCTCAGCCACATCCCTCAAGTTAATATGCCTAAGCTGGAATTTTTGTTATACTGAACATGCACGTGTGAAAAGAAGTGGGAATCGCCTGTTTGATTACTTTTGAAAGCTATTCCTGCGTTGTTGACGAGCACGTCCAAGCCTCCGTATTTCTCCTTGAGGGAATCCCGAGCAGCACGCACGCTCGCCGGGTCGGTGATGTCCAGCTGATGGAAGAGGGGGTTTAGCCCCTCTGCCCTCAGGCTCTCCACCGCCGCGGTGCCCCGGGCCACATCACGGGCGCTCAGGTATACGTCTCCAGGGAACTGCCTGCACATCGCTCGTACCACCGCAAGGCCTATACCCTTGTTGGAGCCGGTGACAAGTGCAACTTTGGGCACGGACATTCCTGTCGCGACACAAGCGAGATAAGATGTCGGCAGTATTTACGTTCGCGTTTCGTCACGATGTCAAAATGCACCGCACTCCAAGCCTTATGTTTGCTGCTACTTACTATCGGATGACTCACTCAGTATGTTTCGGAGCGGCGTGTAAACTCAGGGAAACTCTTCGCTTGGCCCCACCCCCGCCGTACAGGATGGTACTGCGCATGAGCGGAAGCGGCGCCGCACCGCCCGCAGCGAGTAGCGGAGTGGGCGGGGCCACTGGAGTGCCAGTTCGAGTACCAGGGAGTGATTCCGAACTGCATGTACACGTGGTGCTGTACTAGCGGCATCGGTGTGGGTATGGGCGGTATGCACACGTCCCTACCGATTTGTGGGAGTACCGTGTGCGTTTAAGAGGCCGGGGGATTCGGGGTTGATTTGCCCCCTGTCACTGTTGAAACCAAACCAACGCCCCTGAGTGAAACTCACGGGTTTCCGTATCAATCGATGATAACAACAGTGTGAGGAACGTGCAAACGCGTCGCTTCCCGCGGGTACCGACCCCATGGGGACCCGGACAGGGAGACGCGCTAGGAGGAAGCGGAGGAGGCTGAAGTCTGGACATGATCCCACCGGAGCAGGTGAGTCCCGGTAACATATTCCGGTGACACCTTCTTCATGGATAACCGTACCGATTGCTGCATGCTGTTTCAATCTCTCCAGTGAGCCTGGGTCATAAATCTCAGTTCGTGGAGCTGAGGAGATGGCTGAAGGAGCGTGGATTCTCTTCCAGGTCCCTGGTCCCTGCGCTCTTCTCAGGTGGGCGTCCTTCTCAACAGATACGATGTCTGCGGCGCGATCTGACTTACATTGTTTATAATTCACTGCTCCCCCAGATACTGGAAGAGGGCTAATGACTATGCTGTCTGTTCAGGTAATCGACACATCTGTTAGTTCTGTTTAGATCGGACAGTCTAAGAAGACCGTATCAGATGTTACAGTGTCGATTTGTCCCCTCAATTTCCAGGCTGGTGATGTGCTTATCTCCTTGCCCGAGACGTGTCTTATAACCACCACGACTGTTCTCCGGAGTCCTATTGGTGAATACATCAGAAGGTAATTTACAAGGAGTGGATTCCCTCAGTAGAGGGCAGTGTTGAGCAGTTGGGAAACTGGTCTTGTATTGATATGGCTGTCTCAAGGATTCGAGGGCTTTATTTGTCACTTGTAATGTATAGTAAATGCACTTAAATGATTAAATGATATTAGCTGTTACTGGAGGTAAATGTTGCATTTTGCATGCAGCCTAAATTTGTCATTGCACCATGGGATCACAAAGGGTGTCTGTTCCCCCTGCCTCCCCCAGGTGGAAACCAGCTCTCTCCCCGCTTCTGGCCATCTGTGTGTTTCTCATCTCTGAGAGGCATTTGGACTCGCAGTCACAGTGGAAGCCCTACATCGACATCCTACCCAAATCATACACGTGTCCTGCCTACTTCTCAGATAGTGTCATCAGCCTGCTGCCCGGTGTTCTCAGGAAGAAGGCCTTGGATCAAAGGGACGCTATTCTGGAGATTCACTGCTCTTCCCGAGGTTTTTTCCTCACCCTCCAGCCCCACTTTGCACAGCCAGTGGAGGACATATTCACCTACGATGCTTTGCGCTGGGCATGGTGCACCGTCAACTCCCGAACTGTGTATGTGGAGCGAGGCCAGAGTGCTTACCTCTCCGGGGATCCTGACGTGTACGCAATGGCTCCATACCTCGACTTACTCAATCATAGTCCTGGTGTTCAGGTAAATCCTGGCCAATCACACTCACAGACCTGCTGCCCTCATGTTAACACTCCCTATTCGCAAGCTGTTCAACATGCATTTTTTAACCTTAGCATTTAGTGGATAAAGATTTACATTAAACTCATTTATCCAAAGCGACTTACAGTAGACGGAAAAGGTGTAGCATACATGTGCTCTCTGGGATCTGAACTCGCAACCTTTGCATTATCATCACATTTCTCTAGTTGTTGAGCTATAAGATTTAATCTGAACTGGTTTCTTTCTGATATCAGCCTCCATCTATCCTTTTTGCCTTCAGGTGGAGGCTGGGTTCAATCAGGTGACAAGCTGTTATGAGATCCACAGCGCGCTAGGCTGCAAGAGATTCACTCAGGCCTTCATCTGCTATGGTGCCCATGACAGCCAGCGCCTCCTGCTGGAGTATGGGTTTGTGGCACCAAACAACCCTCACCAGGTGGTCTACGTAGACCCAGGTGAGATGAGGTGTTATATGGAGCTGGGTGGACTTGCGTTTCTCTGAGGCAGATTTTTTTATTAAATAAAAATTGTAGAAAGCCTAAAAAAACAGATGTACCTTAACTGGTGGTTGAGTTACTGGGAATTTTTGAATGATTAAAAAAATGTGCATTATTTAAAATTAACCTAAACGTGGGCTGATGTGTGACCTGGTGTTCAGACCTCCTGCAGAAGTTCATCAGTGGGGCAGACAAACAGGTTTCACATAAACTGCTATTCCTGAAGGAGCAGCACTTCCTGGAGTGAGTGTCTTTGTTATCCATGATGTTTGAAATGATTCTAGATTCTCAACTCCGTCTTGTACACTTTCTAAAAAATGTCTGTCCTTTCAATGGCCTGCAGAAACCTGACCTTTGGGCTGGAAGGCCCCTCCTGGAAGTTAATGACAACACTTCGACTGCTGTCCCTAGGACCAGAGCAATAGTACGAGGTTCCACAAGAACAAAGTCAGGATTCAGAAGCAGTCAGTTTGATGCCCCAGCATGAGCCCAGGATTGATATTCTGCAATGTGACATGTCCATGGCTTTTGTGTCTATTTGCTGTCCTGTAGTGCATCCTGGAAGAATGTCCTCTTGGGGGCAGCAGTAAGTCAAGATTGTGAGAAAAGATGCGTCCATCTGGCCAGGGTCTTATGCCAGCACCTCATGGAGGAGAACGCAGATGCTCTTGAGAGGGTGGGGTTCCTGCACATTCCAGGAGAATGCTAAAATAATAGTGGACAATTCAATTCCAATTGCTATACCAGTATGGTTCTCAAAGTATTTGCTAAGGTGTCCTTTGAAAGGAATGATGTGTTTTCTGTGGCGTATCTCTGTGTTTCAGCTTTCCCTCATGAAGGTGGACACAGATCACTCTCTCAGGGAACAGCTGACCACGGTGGAAAGTCTCAGGTGTGAGGAGCAGAAGATTTTAGGATATTCATTTGAAGTTCTTCGGGCCATTCAGAGTTAGTCTGGATGTAGCTACTCCTGTGTGAACAATTGCTTATCCTGGTCATGGTTTCGGTGGGGGGGCTATCACTGGCAGTACAGGGCACAGCATGGTGGAACACCTCCTTTGATAAGTAGTTGTGGACTATGTGGCTTTTCACACTGGACCAACTTTAGCCCTACAGGCTATATTAATGGGAATCATTGGAGTTTGGTAATCTGTGGCTTGATGGACATGCAGCTATTGTCATACTTGCTGCTGTCCCAAGACTAATATGCCTCAGACAAGGCATTTCTGATGGTCATGGGAGTTTTACTTACGTAAACATGTTCTGATGGCAGACTGAAAAATGACTGGTTCAGAGAGATAACCAATCAGACATCTGATTGGTTGGTCTAACATCTGACAAGATCTGATTGGATAATTCTGAACCAATCATTTTTCGTTCTGCCCTCAGAACGTTTGTATAAGACTCCCCTGAGCAATTCTGATCCTGCAGGAAGAGAGTGAGAGGACTTCCTGAGGAAACAGCTGCAACACTTGAGACCTTTCTCGTTCACTGCTTCTCCCATGACATCTGGGCATGACATACCTTAGGATGGTGTGTGTGACTGTATTATCCTCCACTCAAAATTTGTCATTTTAAATGACTGAAACAGCGAGGAGTCAGTGCCCTTCATTTCATGCTATAAACAGAAACATCTATGTACACTACTTTGCAGGCACAGAGCAGCATAGACATTTGATTGAGGTAACACTATTCTCAGTATTGTAGTTTGGCCTATTTTACCTCAGCTGATGGAAAAGTGATACCTTTGAAGATATCCCACTCAAAATGGGAAGCAGGAACACCCAAGATAGTAGCGATTGTGCTGCAAATGGGAATATAACAGTATTCTGCATACCTTACCATTCTGTTGGCGAGATCTGTGCCTAAGTGACAATGTAGGACAAACCTTACTGATCCCCGATCGCTGTGATCACAAACAGACGTGGAAATGGTTGTTTCACTGTTTGCAAATAATATAACCTGAAAAAAGAAAGCCTAGTTCTTCCCCATGTTTTAGTGTACAATGTGTTTCCCACTTATCCTAGTGTACAATACATGGTAACATAAGTAACATAAGAAAATAAGGATTTTATTTAAAGTCAGTCACCAACACGTGTTATATACTGAAAAAACAATGAGTACCAGGTTTAATTCAGATGGTAAAATGATACTTAAACGGAGTTTCCTGTAAGGTAAGCTTGTCGACAACACACCCACTTGTCTGTAGTATGGGCCAGTGCCAGGGTGGAATTCTGGCATAGGGCTTTATCTTCAGAACTGAACCACCACCTTCTTCCTAGCTTGCTTGGTCTGTACCATATCCATGGAAACAGCAGCTTCATACCAGGGCACTGGCTCATCCAGTTGTGGCCTACACACACACACACACACAAAGTGTCAGCTGGTCCCCCTCACACTCCTAGTCAAACTGTAGAATATGTAACCTCTACAGACAGCGGCCCGAAAGGGGGTGGGGTGTGACATTTTCTGTGGCAGAGTCTGAAGACACCAGCAGGCAGAATGATGAGTCCCAGAGAGCTGCCTGTATGACCTGCACCCCACCAAAAGCCCATTACCTGAGAGTCCCAGTTGACAGCTTCTCAACCACGTCTCTCAGGATGTCTGATTAGCTCTGTTAAGGCCAACACACATTAGCCAGCTTAGGTTTCTGAACGCCTAAATAAAAAACCCGGGGTAGGATTTTGGACACACGCAAGACCAGCTCATGGTTCCTGGAGGCCTGTGCACATAAGGCCATCAGTCGGCACGCTCAGGATACGGAGGTACCTCCCCTGGCGGGCCCTAGATGCCCCCCAGACCTCCTCATTCAGGAAGGACACTGAGGCTCCCCTCAGGAAGAGGCTGTGGCTGTCTGGGGGATCCAGCTGGGAGGGGGTACAGCAACAACGCATACAGGTATAAGTGTCCCCACATGAGCACTGAATTTGACAAGCCTCAAGGTTTCTTTTCCTACTAGAACTCTACCCTACCTGCAGGTTATGCTCTTTGGTGACCCAGTGACCTCCGACCCCAAGCAGGGAGATGATATCATGCTTGTGTGGGAGTAGATTTTGGCCAACTGAGTCCTCTTCGTAAAGCCTCACTGTTGGAGTGGCACAGCAGGCAGTTTGAGATTGTTTCAGATGAAGGGGGGGGGGGACAGCTATTGATGTGTGCAAACATTCCCACCTCCTGCGTCGATGACCATGTCGACTCCCAGGCCTCCTGTCTCCTCCAGGCAAACCTCCACAAGGTCCACCTTTGAGTCCCAGGTGCCGATGATCCGGGCTGAGGACAGCAACACATCAGTCATACTAGGTGAATATGAATGACGTCCCCCCCCAGACTCTCTGCCATCCCATTACAGGAATCTTCAATTCCATTATAATTTATGGTCATCTGGTATTGTGGCCTACTCTAGTTGTTTTTTTTTTGTCTGATTGAGATGCTGCTTTCACTTTGCCGACAACAACCGGCTGCATGAAACACCTGTTCATTCATGCCAAAGGTACACACAGACACACCACAAAAAACTCGAAAATAGCCCAAAAAGACAGAAACAAGCTGAGTGAACAGACAGCCTTCATGCCGTGCCTGCCTGAGATGGCAGACGAGGGCATTTAAACTCCTGACCAGGTTCTGGAGGGAGAAATAAGCCAACAGATGGCAGGCCTCCTCCCGGGGACGCGGCACCGCACCCAGGGGCTGGCCACACTCACCTAGGAGAGATTCTTGGACTCCTGGGCATGCGGCAGACAGCAGAGCTCAGAGAGCAGTCAGTGAGAAGAGCAGAGAGAGAATACTGTGCATAACAAACACCCAGAGGCCTGACAGCAACACACAAGCATCCTTACGGGTGCGTCCCAAATCACACACTTACACAGGACATACTGAATTTCTACGGAAGCCTGCTAATTGACGATTAATAATGTAGTAAATAAAGTATGCATGCACTTGGACAAACTGCGGTCACCATCTTGCATATTACGGTACCTGACCCAGATGTGTGCCAATGACCTAGCCTGGCCCCCATGAATGTCAAAAGCCATTAAAAACTATTTTAAAAAACACATATTTGAGGAGACAACCAGGTATTGTTTTCCGCTTAAATTTTTACACAAACAGGACTTCCTCCACCATCTTGGCAAAGATTCCTGGGCAAGCGACATTCTTCCTTTTTGGTTGCAGCTCCAGTGGGCTTGTGGAATAGCGTAGCATCCATTAGCTACGCACATTATAATTTCACAGAATGTATTGTCACCCAGGTACTGTTCACCTACTGTCTAATCCATACTGGGGATTCGGACATATGGCTCACTTTGTATACTATATTTCCATGTACTACATAGCAAACAAGTATGCAATTTCAGACGCACCCTATATCACTCACACACATAACCCTGGTACACATCTGACGTGTCAGAAGAAGGTCTCTCTATTACAGAAGGAGTGACGATGCACAGAATAGCCGTCTCGCCCAGGTTTGCTCACCCACAGTAGGCCGGAGCTTCTCCAAGAGCCGCTGGTCCTCCAAGGACAGGGCAGTAGCCAACACCTTCACCCCATGATAGTGAGCCACCTGGATGGCCATCACTCCAAAAGGCTGAAAGAAAAAAAAAAAAAACACATGCAAGGAGAAGAGGAAATGGGAAATGGGAAGATGCAGAGGGCATAAAGTTACAGGATGGGTACGTACACTAGCGCCATCCATCACCAAAACGCTGTGCCCCGCAGCCACTCGGCCCATCGTGTGCAGGGCTGTGTAAGCCTGCAGTCCATCCTGTATCCCACCAGCAGCCTCAGCCCAGCTCACCTTCTCTGGCTTATGTACTGCAAAAAGGCAACGCCAACACAAACAGTTACACCTAGAAGGCCAGGCATTTCAGTCCGCATGCCCAGTGTCCTGTGCCTGGCCTACCCAGGAGGTGCTCGTTCATCAGAACCACGTCACACAGGCCTGACAGCTCAGCATCCAGAGGCAGAATCCCTGTTTGGACACAAGTCCAGCGGATTCAGTCACTGCTCAGTGCTGAACATGGTCAATAGCATCTGGTCCACGCTCTTGGTAGCCTGATTATTGTAACATCAGTTTAGGTATGTAAACAGTACAAGGGGCACAGATGAGACTTCATGTCCCTTGCAGTGACACAACTAGGCCACATGGAAGTTTCCATGCTGATGTTACAGTGCATGTAATACTCCTACTTCGCTACAACAATCACCAGGAGCAGGAGGAGACATCTGCATCCCGGCTGGACGTGCTTACCCACAACTTCATCGTCAGGCTGGAAAAATGTGACCTTCGGCCCAACTGTGGAACAAGACCAAGAGGAAAAGTCAAACACAAACCCAGACCAATTTCATCACTTTTGTGTAATTCTGTGGTTTTCTTATGGTTCACAGCTGCCTGCTCTTTTTTCAATCACATCTAGGGGCCCTGACTTAGGGAAATACCGGCTGAGTGGCAGGAGACCCATCGGCATAAGTGCCCGGGGCGTCATGAAACACAGAGAGACCTACCATACACAGAACCCCAGACGGAGACAGAACTGCTCTGCTGAAATGCAACATAACCCCGTTACCAATAAAGCACTTTATGAGGTACATCAAACTACTTCTCTGATTGGGAGGAGGATAAGGGCTACTATTTTTTCCACACAAAAATTGTTACTCACTGACCTTGGAGCACAATTCCAGCAATCTCCCTGCCCACTGGCACTAGGTCGCGCTTAAGCTTCAGGTCATCCAAGAGCTGCCAGGAGCAAAACGAAGCAGAAAATGGCAAGAGTTTGGGTGCAGAGAGTAGGCAGAATGGCATACTCTATGCCAGCCTTTGCCTGGAGCACAGACATGCTGCAACCCCGGTTCTGACAGGCAGGATCGTGTACTCATGTTCATAACGGGCATAACTTACACTTAGCTTAAGTGACTGACAACAGGGGACACAAAAGCTTCTCATTTCATTTGAAATGGCAAAACCATGACAAGCTCCCATTCAAACTGCTGTCCTAGTCTGGTGCACATGTGGGGTATCCTGCCTCCTAAGCGACTCACCCTCGTGTCCAGTGAGCTCAGAGCACAGGCTTTCACCTGAACCTTCACCTGATGGCTGTCGGGAGAACCGGGGACACTCTGCATGGGAAAGGAACACAGACGGGTTACTTTTTAACCGCTAGGCAAACAGGAAGGAGGGTTCGCAGCTCGCGTAATGAATATTCCGGATTGATGTCCAAAGCGCGTCAGCTTGCTGAAATGGACAGCTGCCAGGTACCTTCTCCTGGATGACAAACTTGAGCTCCCCGCTTCCCTCTCTCAGCTGGCCGTACAGACCTTTCATGCTGGGGGAGGAAGCTCAGCTCCAAGGACTGCAGAGAGGAAAACGCCGTACATAATGCACTCAAATGACAGGCCATCGCTCGGCTCTATAAACCTGTCTGCGCTACACCGACTGGCTGCCGGCCTACAGATTAGCCAGGAAGCCGCCGGGCGGAACAGAGCGAGACACAATAGTATCAGTTATAGGGAGATCAGACGCAAACCTACCCGATGCACAACAGCTCTGTGTGTAAAACGGATAAAAATGAAAGGACGCCTCCACCCTACGGCTGTCACGCGAATATAACTTGCGCGTTAGACCTCCGAGTTCCGTATTTTCATTCAATACTGTATATTCCTATATTTTTCGCTTTGCCCTTTGCTGGGTGGATCTGCTAGCTGACCAATCGCAGAGCAGCTTCGAGACGCACTACTGGGAATTCATTGCTCCTATTCGCAGAGTGTAACGTCAATCAACTCCCAATCGCAAACCGGCGAGCGTGAGAGCCGCTCACAAAATTTTATTGGCTGCCGAGCTCGTCAATCAAAGTTGCGGGGGCGTGTTTACGTGCGCGCAGGGTGCGTCTTCCTTTGGTTGCGTAGCAGTACGGCGGCTCCAAAGGAGAGGTTGCCAAAGAAAGGAAAATCTTAGATTCCTGCGGGCTTGCGGACATCATTCCGCCTCTCCCGCGTCTGACTTCGCTTCCATAAGGACGCGCTCTGCCATGGATCACTAGCGATGAGGTGAGCTGGCCGGCTTAATTGTGCGCGCTGCGCGGTGCGATCGCTGGAGCCGCAGATGCGGGGTGACAAGCGAGGTGACCCCGCTGGAGATCCCTGTCGGCCGGGGCTCTGCGTCCGACTTGCCGACACACCTACGTGCTTTAGCCTCGATTGCGATTCACCGGGCCGGCCTGGCGTGGCGGACAGCCGCGACCGAGCTGCACAGCTGGCTGACGGGCTACAGCCGGCGTTTCCGTGCTGTTATCGGGTCGATTGCTGGGGGGTTGGCAGCGAGAAGGCGAAGCCGGCCCCGCTCCCGCGGCGCGGCTGGCCGCAGGGTTTCCCCAGATGTCGCTATCGCTGTTTGTCGGGTACATCCACAGTGCCACGGGGTGTGATCTGACCCTGACAGTGCTCCTTATCATTCACCGTGGGAGGGGAAACTGTACCGGGGTGGGTGGGGTGCATGTCCGAGGGGTGTGGTAAGTGTATGGTGTGTACGGTGATGGGTGTGGAAAATGTGTGAAGGGGGGAAGGGGAACTGTACGGTGGGGTGGGGTTGGTACTCAGGGATGGGATAACTGTATGGTGGGGGTTGGGTAGCTACCCTGGGATGGGGTAATTGTATGTTGGGGGTTGGGTAGCTACCCTGGGATGGGGTAACTGTATGGTGGGCATTGAGAAGCTACCCTGGGACGGAGTAACTGTATGGTGGGGGTTGGGTAGCTACCCTGGGACAGAGTAACTGTATGGTGGGGGTTGGGTAGCTACCCTGGGACGGAGTAACTGTATGGTGGGGGTTGGGTAGCTACCCTG
>JAODKN010000001.1:42705900-42722830 GCA_026774425.1 Petrocephalus zakoni | reverse complement strand
CCCGTCCGGTGGGGCTCCCGCCCCGCCCCCGGCCGGCGGCACCTGTAGGGTGGGGGTGGGTCTGCGCCCCTGGGTTGGGTTAACTGTATTGTGGGGGTTGGGTAGCTGCCCTGGGATGGGGTCACTGTATGGTGGGGGTTGGGTAGCTGCCCTGGGATGGGGTAACTGTATGGGGTGGGTGGGGTAACTACCCTGGGAACAGGGTAACTGTATGGTGGGGGTGAACTCACCTGCGTTCTCATTTCCTAGGCCTGTGGTCCTGCAAATAATTTCTGCAGTACTTTCCAAAAAGAGACTGTTAATTTTCTGTTTATTTTTTCTGGCTTAATGACCATTTAACTGTACTCTTATTGTCTATAGTAAGAATCTGGGTGAAACGGGATAATCAGTTAATCAGGTATGTTCATGGCACGTAACGTACATGCCTGTGCTTTGGTGCTTTGGCAACCTCATCACGGGGAATTTCTATCCCAGCTGAGTCAACGATTCTTCCCAGATGCTTTGCTTGGTATAGATCCTTTTGCATTTCTAGCCGAGGCATAAAAAGCAATTTTACTACATATTCTGGTCATAAAACGACAGTCTCACTGAAGCAGTTTGGTGCTCTATGTATCATTTAGGATAATCTGTTGTAACACATGTGAAGCAGACACTATATTGAAATAAACACATTACTTGTTCAAAAGTTTTCAGTACTGCTTGGCCTTTTCCCTGAGGTAGGGTTACTTTGCAATATGGTAATATTTGAAGCACTGCTCGGCCGTATCCTTATTTATCTATTTCTCAACATTTGTCACCCACACCCCCTGGCATCTCTAACCGTTAGTGATCTGTGAGTACTGGGCTTACATTTTTTGGTTATGGTGGAAAAACTGCCCATGCGCTTTTTTGGGCGTGCTGTGGTCGCAAGTTTTATATGACGATGTTTAAACTGGGGTAGAATGCTCAGGGACGAAGGTCACAGTCAGGCTGCAGCCTTGTTAGTGCAACTCCAGTAAGAACTGCCTGGCTACATGCTTGCCTGTCTTTTATATGCGTCGCACTGCTTTCTGTGAAATATCAGCAGTCAATGAGGTATTCAGGTTGGCTGTGTCTTGTGGCGTAATTGCCGTTTCTGAATCCTCAGATGGTAGTCTGGGAGCAGGGCAAGTAGGCTGTGGAATCCATGGGCCGTTATTGTCGCGCATATAACAGGACTCTGTCTGCTTTCCTCTTCTGTTGCGCGAGTTTCTCCATTCTCCCCTTGTTGGAGCCCCAGAGGGAGAGCTTTGTGTTTGTCAGACAGCCTGACGTCCCCTTACACAGAGTTCTGATTTCTATGAAATGTTTGAGTTTCGAACCTGAATGGCTAATAGTTAATGTGCGAAGTTTGAATAAAACGTTATAATCACAGGTTTATTTGGACAACAAACTTGATGTTAACTGAATGGCTCTGAATTGGATTATTTGGTTCCGCTGCTGGACATCGGTGAAAGGCTAGTTTGAGTGACTGAGCTTTCTGTTCGGACGGGCTCTCTCGGAAGTTGTACTGTACTTCTGATGGATTTTTGGAGCAATGTGGGCTTTTAATAAGCCAGTATAAATTGTGACTCCTTGGATGAAAGTGCTTCTCGTTTTACTGCCATCTTCTTGTGACGCCTTCCTGTAGCACCTCTCTGGACATCTAAAATACCACTGCTCCCCATGTCATAGGGATTTTTGGCCTGTTAAATAGTCGCTATTTCCCCCTACTGGCCTGAGATGAGAGCATCCATCTGGAAGGCTGGGGAATCGCAGGCTCGCCACTCGAAGGCATCCCTTTCCCCTTCCGTTGTCTTCCTAACATTTACAAGTGCTAGAAAGAGGGAAGTGGATTCCAATGACCTCGACACTGACGGCAGCATTCTGGCATTTGTGGAGCCATCTAGCCAGAGCTGAAATATTTCACAGTAAACACGGAAACGCTGGCTTGTCTGAGCAGACGACACCTCCACCTCACAAGCATGGTGGTCCTTGTGGTCAGCCAACTTCCTTGCACTGTCCCTTCAGTGCTGCTCTTGCAGTCGTGTAGAAAAAGAGGCAGCTGCTCTGTGGCAGGAGCATAGACAGGTAGAGAATGCTCAAGTGCTAAATGACTCTTGTATCGCGTAATTAATGCATAGTGTACAAGAGCGTGACTATGTGTGCTTGAGTGAAAGTGAGCAGCAAAGGTGTAGGCTTCCCACGACGTAGGCCTAGGTTTCGCACACACATATGGTTCTCATAAATACTGATGGTGACTAGGTCACCACTTCCATTCATGTAATGTTTTTTTATACACTGATGTCATCAATGCATTTGTACCTATGGCCCGTTTTTATTGTGTGATTTTCTGGTGTGCAGTGTTGCAGGCTTCCTGTTGCGCATGATGAACATGCTGCCTTTTCACCGGCTTGATAGAAGCTTTCAGTGGGAGGGAATGAGTGGACACACTTCCAGAAAGGGGTGGTCACTGGGTATGAGTCATGCTTTACTTTCGAGACGAATTTCTACAGTAGTGACTTGAGTACCTTATGGCCCCATGGGAAATACTATCATCTGAAAAGTCACAATATTTTTGCCGGGGCTGAAGTCCTGACCCCAGGTGCCAAACACAGCCTCTCCAGTGTGATGGCAAGTGTGTTTTTGCCATCAGTACTGGGACCAGACTGATCACTTGTGGGATCTGAGGAGAGTTATTTTCATATTTATCTATGCTAAGCAGTTATTGTGGGTCTGTGTTGTGAAGAATTACAGATCTGCATGTTCCAAGGGCATCAGTCTCCTTTGGTGAGGAACTAGGAACAATAGTGTGGAGCGAAACCTTCTGAATGCAGAACTCCAGAGTGAAACTGGCTGATGGGCCATCTAGGGTTCATCTGTGGTTGAAGTCTTTCAGTTGCCTCTTGGTTGCTCATGATATCTCTGCAGAAAAGCATGGTCAGAGGAAACTAAAAATGGCTAATCTGCAGGTGTTCTGTCTGCCTGGCATGACAAGGTTGAGTTTACAAGGTTACAAGGTTTGTGAAAGTAGTTACTAGAGGAGATGGGGATTGGGAGCTCCACGGATTCCTATGGCTCTGGTGTGTATGTAATTGGTGCTGATGCGTTTAAACCATAAGTCAATGCTTCATCTGAGAGCCCTGCAGTATCCAGGTTTAATTTGACTTAGTTGTTATAGGGACATGGTAATAATTCGTTCTACCTTAGGAGAATGGAGGTGTGCTGAAGCTTTGCTTTTACTGCCACATTAGGCATGAGGCTTCTCTGTACTGGAGGGCAAATTGCTTTGGGGGAGAGCAGAGACTTCCATTGTCTTTGCTTGTTCATTCATGCTTTTGTAGCTAGGAACCCAGAATTTTTGTTCTGGAGGTTGCTTCTGTAATTTTTGATGCCATTGTTTTGACCAAATTCTGCCTCAGTGTTGAAGCGCTGGAACTTTGGCCTGAACCTCTCACAATGACTTATGTATCCTCCCCAACCTGGTCCATGAATATTTATGTGCACTGGTCTATGCATATTGATATAGCCTAGCGGTGTGGCCTGGCAGTGCAGTAATTCCTATTCTAAACATGGTGGAGAGCAGATGGTGAAGGTTCAGCCTCCACTTGACTGTCCAGCTTGGCAGCTGTTGCGTTGATCCCCGCATGGGACTGTGGTATGTCAGTCACAACCAGGTTGCGGCATGGAGACCTGCCTTAAAAATCATCAGCTATTTCAAGTGCGAGATTGACTCAGTGGGCTGCCACTCTAACGGGTTAGGCTTCCTGTGCTGTATGTGATTGACTCTGACTCTGCGTGCCTGTCACTGTGACCCGGCATCTCTCCTGAGTCTTGGGTTGAAGAGTCTGCAGCTATTACATTCATGCACCTTCAGCCATGGGCTGTAGAGATGGCATGTGGGTGGTAGCTGCTCGGATAGTGGGTGGTACTTGCACAGGTGTGAACATGTCCCCCCCCCCCACATAGTCATGGGTCTTTCCCATGAATTTCCCATTTCAGCAGGGGGGGAACTTTATTTTGTCCCAGTTAAACATATTTTGCATAGTACACTGTGTGTGTCGGACTTTACTGTGCGCTATCCCATTCACTAGGTGGCTGTCTGGAGTTGGCACCCCCCCACAGATAGAGGGTGCCTGGAGTTCTAAGAAGCTTGTATGGGCAGCACTATGCTGCAGGGTGGGGGGGTGTGGGGGGTGGAGAACCTTGGTGATGTGTTGAGTCCACAGGATTGAATAGCTGTCCCTGAGAAACAGTCTGTGACCCACAGCTGGGTGGTGCTGGGTTGCAGGAGAATGATGTCTGAAACATCTGGGTGTGTATATGGGTGCAGGCAGACTGGAAGGCATGCCAGACTGGATTTCCTAATTGCCTGATGATTTGTGAATGGAAATAAGTTTGTTGGTAGTCCATAATCCTTTTAGTATTTTGTTTGTTTTTTTTTTTGCTCTGCTCTTGGAGCAGAGTGAAGGGCAGCTTTCGGCTCCAGATGAACTGGTTCTTTTGACTTTGGAGGTGTTTGAGTCTCGCTCCTAAAACTCGGGGCTTGTCGCTGGTCATTGGCTGCCGGGAGGCCGGAGGAGCGCATGACTTAAGGGAGTGTCTCTGCCCGGATGTCTCCGCTTAGCCTCCTTCCTTCTGATTTCAGGAGTCTGCCTCTGGGCCCCAGGTGACCGACACACATGGCTCAGTTTCCAACAGCTTTCGGAGGTGAGTAGACGGCGGGTATCTTGCTCCTGCTCGCACATGTTTGGTATGCAGCGAGTGACTCACAAACCCCAAAGCACAGCCAGCGATGCGGTACCGTGTAAATCCGAATCTCGTTATTTTGTCACATTTTCCAGAAACAAAACAGTCCAACAGGTTTGACTTGGCTGATCAGATGATTAATGGGAGTGTCCTAATTATAAAATTCAAACAATTCAAGTTGCTATGATTCATTTATAAAGCATATGAAACACGGGACATACTTGAGCCCCTGTCGATTGTACGCCAAGTGTGCCAAACATGGTGTGTTGCTCTGTCTTTGTGTGCAGTTGTGTGTCTTTCGCCATCGGTCTCTCCTTCTGAAAAGAGGCAGCTTATTGGATGTGGCAAATGTCACATAACAGTGGACTGTTTTTCTGACGTCATAAATGATATTACCATCTGCCTGGGGGACTCCTCCGCATAATTTGTACTACCATAGTGGTGTTTGTGGACGTAAAATGAAACCAGTGCACTGCCGTGAATAGTGCCTTTCGTGTTCCAAACTGTCTCCTCTTTCAACTGGTCTTCTCACTCAGGGGGTGCGGATGTCTGGGTCATCTCTGTGGACGAGAGGGCCAAACACGACCAGCAGTTCCACAGCCTTTCACCCAGTCCCGCAGGCTTCATTACTGGTGAGTCTGGGAAGGAGAGCTGGGCTGGGGCAGGGTTCACTGCTAACCGTGATGCCGTTGGCAAGGGTTTGCCAAGTCTTCCTATTTTTATTATCTATAATGGGAATTCCATGTGGAATAAGAACACCAAGCAGGCCACACGCTTAACCTAGGCTGCCGTTCCTCCTGTCCATTCCCAGGTGACCAGGCCAGGAACTTCTTCCTGCAGTCCGGCCTGCCCCCACCAGTCCTGGCACAGATTTGGTAGGTGAAACGAGAAGGGCACTGCACACGGATACGCTTTATAACAAGATATAGTCTAAGAAGGTTATCTACTTACTAAGTCTAAGGGAACTCAGTCTGTGTCAAAGTACTACCACGTTAAGATCGCAGAATTTTCACATCCCATTTTGAATTCCCTTCCACAACTTGGCCTGGGCTGGTAGACGGTGCCCAGTAGAGGTCTCCTTTTATAGGCTAATCGCATACCCATGTTTGTGGGGCTGCTCCTAACTGGAAGGGATGTAAAATATTATGCTTCTCAAGTAAAGTACCCCGTGGCTGCTCAACAACCTTTTTTTAAAGTTTTATAGAGCAATGGGAGATTAGAAATGAGCCTATAATTCTTAGGGAGTGGGAGATTTTTTCTGAAAAGGATGAACAACAGCATGTTTGGAATAACTAGGCACACAGCCAGAGAGTAAGGAGAGATTAACTACCGATAGCTGGGAACAAAAGAATCAAGAACTCGTAAGAGCAGGGAAGTTCGAAATGTCGAAAGTACTGGACGAAGGTTTCATTTTTCAGTTTGTCAAGGGACACTGAATTAAAGTGCAGGGCATGGTGACGGAGCGTCCATAAATCCAGTGGCCAGAGGGGACCGTGAAGCGCGAATCTCATGTCTCGGTTTGCCTTCGACCAGGACTCTGGCAGACATGAACAATGATGGAAAGATGGACATCCACGAGTTCTCCATCGCGATGAAGCTGATCAAACTCACACTGCAGGGCCACAACTTGCCCCTTTCCCTGCCCCCTGCCATGAAGCTGCCCCCAGCTCCACCCTATGGTGAGCCCAGGCCAGCACGCGCTCGGCTGACTGGTTACACAAGGCGCTGGCTGAACAGCTGCTGTTCCAGCCAGGCTGCTGGCGCTGGCTACCTGCCTCACTGTGTCCTGTGTAGGTATGCCAGCTGTGCCCCCGATGGCAGGTCTCCCAGGGGTGCCTGCCGTGCCCCTCGCCCCGCTCTCCGGACTGGGTATCTCCCCTCCCCTCGTGTCATCGATCCCCGCACCCGTAGCACCGATTGCCAATGGCGCCCCTGCTATGATCCAGCCCCTGCCCGGCTTCACACACTCAGGTGCGCCCTGTCCTGTCCCTAACCTCCACACCCCCCCCCCATTTCCCTCGATCTCCATGCGCCGTCTTTCCATAAATGACTAAATTCAGTCATGCTTTTGCCATGCAGCCGCTGCACTTAACAAAAGCTCATCCTTCAGCCGCTCCAGTATCAAGCTGCAGAAGGGCCTGTCCCTGGAATCTGCCAGGTGGGTGCCCTCGCGTGCCGTTTGGAGCTAGGGGTGGGACACCCCGGGCTTGGGACACTGCAGGTGACTCACGACGGCCTAGTTGCTTCCTTCCATGATGCCTTGCGGGCACCTGTAACGGCCGGGAGGGTGGGATTCATCTTTCTGCCCCTCATAGCTCTTTAGTGAGGAAGAGGCAATGTGGTGCCGGGTATGAGGCGAGGGGGAGACCTGTTTTGGGGGTTGACTGCCCTGCGTATGTCTGTGGGGATCTCCAGTCTGGTGTCAGAGGCCATCCTTTGCATAGCCAAAGGGATCCTGTGGATTCTTAGAAGGACATAAAATGTCTGAAAATGTCTTTTGTTACTTTTAGGTATTAGGCAAATGTTGCCTAAAGAGCAATTTAGTAATTGTTCTTTTATAACCAGAATACGACTTATAATAATTGCTGTAATTTGTTGGGTTTTTGCTGACTCGCATTCCTTGCGTTCCTTGCGTTTTTGCGTACATCCTGCCCCAGTCCTCGGACTTTACTATGGGGTGGGA
Organism: Petrocephalus zakoni; assembly: GCA_026774425.1. Taxonomy (NCBI): domain Eukaryota; kingdom Metazoa; phylum Chordata; class Actinopteri; order Osteoglossiformes; family Mormyridae; genus Petrocephalus; species Petrocephalus zakoni. The sequence continues at coordinate 42,715,401 of JAODKN010000001.1, read as the reverse complement.
AGCGTGCCAGTAAAAACGGGAGAATGCAAATTAGAAAATAAGAACGAAATGCCAGTTTGCGCCCGCAGTCATTAGAAGGCTGTTACTCGAGAACAGCGCCGTGGATTTGTGTGAAATTGGCATCTCCTGAAAGGTCTTATTATTCTGCACAACTTTTCCAATACATCTGTCGGGAAAAAACTCTTCATACAGCCATTTTAACTTTAAATCGAGGGCCAGTACAGCGTACAACCTACACATATATATTTAAATATAATGTGAAAATGGCTTGTGTGGGTACAGAGGCAGTTCTTCAGGGCAGTAATCGCACAGAGCCAGGCGTTTTCCTTGGCCCTAAAAAGCGACATCTCTTGTTCTGCATATTTGCTGTTGGCTTTTGTGCACCAGTACATTTTGTCTGCCTCACACTGCCGACTCTCTTGTTTCGTCCAATCGCAGTGGTCCGACAGCGACCCCTACAGACTGGGCCGTGCCACAGTCCTCGCGACTGAAGTACCGCCAGCTGTTTAACAGCCATGACAAAATGATGAGCGGCCATCTGACAGGTGGGTCCCGCTCGCGTGAGCATCGCCCTCCCCATGTGTTGTTCCTTTGAAATGGTTAAAAATGTTTCCCCATGCAGAATGAGCTCCGTGCATCATAGCCCATGAGGGAGTTTTCATGAAGCTCTCTGTACTCCTGTGGGATGTGGTTCTGCTGAAGAGATGCGATCTTCTCATTATCATGGTCATAACCTGTGGCCTCCTTAGAAAGGCTTTTGTCAGTGGGATCCTGTTCACTACTGGTGTTGTGCAAGATGCTACTAGATCACCACGGTCGTCCTGGAATCTGACCAGGTTAACTAGCACACTTAAGTGAAGAGCTAGACTCACAATGAGTCATATTGGTTTGGAGCTGGTGGCTCCCACGGCGTGAGGGTGTACGGTGTGCTGAGGCCAGATCGCTCAAGCCTGGGATCTCCCTCACGGCCTGCCACTTCCTTTGTAGGACCTCAGGCGCGAACCATCCTGATGCAGAGCAGTTTACCTCAAGCGCAGCTGGCTTCTATATGGTAAGACGGAGGAATCCCACTGTTTAAACATGGTTAAAGGTTACCAGCATTGTGTCTCTATGCTAACTGCACCTCTCTTTTGTTCATGATTCTGCAGGAACCTTTCGGACATCGACCAGGACGGCAAGCTGACGGCAGAGGAGTTCATCCTGGCCATGCATTTGATTGACATGGCCATGTCTGGGCTGCCCCTTCCTCTGGTGCTACCGCCGGACTTAATCCCTCCAAACTTCCGGTGTGTGAGTGTGGCTGCTCGCATCAGTGGCCTTTGTGGCCGTTTCTCCTGCCTGCCACTGGATGTTAAGAGGTGCTATTTTGAACTCTGTCCAGGAGAGGGCGCTCTGGCAGTGGGATCTCGGTGGCCAGCGTGCACAGTATCGACCAGCGTGGGGTTGAGGAGCCAGAGGAGGAGGAGCAGCAGGGTACAGAGAAGAAGCTGCCAGGTCAGGGGCTCAAGGGGTCAGAGGTCACGTGGGAGTGGTTGCCACTTCCAGCTCATATAGCCCGCTGTGATGGTTCGACAGTCACACTTGGGTGTTGGGCGTCGACATGAGCCTTCATCTTCGCTCATCCCGACCTTCCCCAGTGACTTTTGAGGACAAGAAGCGGGAGAACTTCGAGCGCGGCAGCCTGGAGCTGGAGAAGCGGCGGCAGGCCCTGCTGGAGCAGCAGCGCAAGGAGCAGGAGCGCCTGGCCGCCCTGGAGCGGCAGGAACAGGAGCGGAAGGAGCGGGAGCGGCTGGAACAGGAGCGGCGGCGGCAGCAGGAGCTGGAGAAGCAGCTGGAGAAGCAGAGGGAGCTTGAGAGGCAGCGGGAGGAGGAGAGGCGGAAGGAGATGGAGAGGAGGGAGGTGAGCAAGCGAGAGCCCGGCGCATGGGGGGAGGGGTGTGTGTGTGTGGTTTCCCTGACGACCATGATCCCCCCCACCAATCCCAGGCGGCTAAGCGGGAACAGGAGCGCCAACGGCAGCTGGAGTGGGAGCGAGCTCGCAGGCAGGAGCTGCTGACGCACCGCAATCGGCAGCAGGAGGACATGGTCTTGCTCAAAGCCAGGAAGAAGACCCTGGAGTTTGAGCTGGAGGCGCTGGTAGGCCTGCAGGACCGTCAGTAGAGGAACAGAAACCCCATAGTCATCTGCGGCCTGTAAACTGCCTAAAGCCTGCAGCACACCAAGCTGATTTTGGAAGCGATTAATTGTCATTGTTGACACACCGTGCACAACAAGGAAATGTCCTCTGCATTTAAGCCGTGTGTGACAGTGTGACATAGCAGTGGGCAGCTAATTCAGCACCCAGGGAGCAGGGCTTGGGGGACGGTACCGTGCTCAGGGAGATTCCGACCAGCAGCCTTTCCATTATAAGTTTGCTAACCATTAGGCCGCTGGCCACAGGAAGCACTCGTGCAAGTCGTGCCTGTGTCTGCAGCACGGTTGTTCACCATCAGTGCTGTTATGGCTGATCAAGCATGTTGAATTGGCATTGGAGCTAGTCGGCGAATCGCAGCTCTCTGATCGGGCTGTAAGATGTGCTGGTGTGTCCCAGCTGACACTAGTCACTTGGTTGGCATTAGTCTTTGGCTGTCACCTTGGTGTGTTCCATGCTTTTAAGGATCAACTATAATTGCCCAAACTAGCTTTTTTGCCCCCCCGGACTGCTACGGTCTGGTTATGGTCCAAGCAGCTGATTGGGTGAGTGGTTTATCGCCGTGGAAACGTGACAGTCGTCTGCTGTTTGTCTGCCAGAATGACAAGAAGCAGCAGCTGGAGGGGAAGCTGCAGGACATCCGCTTCCGCCTGTTGGCCCAGCGGCACGAGATCGAGAGCACGAACAAGACCCGCGAGCTGCGCATCGCCGAGATCACACACCTGCAGCACCAGCTCCAGGTACGGTGGCCGCCCCCTGGCCTGACCCGGGGCCACTGCAGACCCTCCCCTCATGCTCGTTTCCTGTGGTACAGGAGTCTCAGCAGTGGCTGAGCCAGCTTATCCCCGAGAAGCAAGGCCTGAACGACCAGCTGAAGCAGGTGCAGCAGAACAGCCTGCACAGTAAGTGGTGTGGCACCCAGGCCCTCCCTGTCACTGCCCCACTGGCTCGTGCTAACGTGCTAACGTGCTAACGCATCCCATCTTCAGGAGACACCCTGGCGAGCCTGCGAAAAGCCCTGGACGTGAAGGAGTCCACACGGCAGCAGCTGAAGAGCCAGCTGGATGTGGTGGAGAGGGAGACGCGGGCCAAAATGCAGGAGATGGATGCCTTCAGCACGCAGCTGAAGGTGGGGGCGCATGGCTGCGTCACACGTACACGGGGCCGAACGTTCTCGCTCAGTCACGCATGTGGAGGATGTCCAGCTGGGCCCCTCTGTCAGCTCTGTACTGTTACCATCTGGGGGGGTTTCTCGGAGGGATGAGGGTGGGACCTCCTTTTTTTTTCTTGTTTTACTCTATTGTTGCTGCCCCCCCCCCCCACCCCTGTCTATGGCATGGGCGTCTTCCAGGCCCTCAGCCTTTTCTATGAAGTAAACGCGACACGCATCGAAGGCCTGCTCCTGGAGCTGCTGCAGCAGGACCATAGGGGGCGACAGGTAGTCACCAACGGCCCTTCCCGGGCCACTGGGTGTGCTGCTCGCTGCTGCCCCTGCTGGATGCTGGAGATTAGTGCACCTTCGCTGCCAATGATTAATTTCTCAGCTAAGTTACTGCAAGCTAGACTGAGTTTGAAGTTGCTGTACTTACACACTGGGGTTCGTACTCACATTGCCTGCCATAGTGTCAATGCATAATGGATTCTGGGTAAGGGTAAGGCGAGAGAGGAAAGGGACCCTGTGTCTGGAACACTGTGGAACACTGCCACAGTGAATGGCATAGCGGCATATGCCGCTAATGTTTCAACTGGCTAGCACACCTCACTTAGACCAGATGATGGCTGCAAGGCTGTTGAGTTTTGACACAGACTCCCCTGTGTTTTTGCACACCAAGGCCAGGTGGGGGAGGCTTTTCTGCATTATCTGTCGCCCCTTCCTGGGCTGGCTGAAATATTTTCTCTTTGAAGGCTCTTTCAGAGCAAATGCTGACTCCGTTTAGGTTCCTGCTGGCATGCTATGAAAGGCAGGCTCCCTCCCAACCAGCAGGTGGCGCACTGTTAAGCCATGCTAGTCCCGAAATATCTGGCTTGCTGTCTGCTGCTGGTTTTTTCTTTTTTTCTGAGATCCTGACGCTAGAGGATGCAGTTGTATGAATTGTATGCAGTTATATGCAGGATACAGGCTATATGAATTATGAGTGCGATTGGAGACACAGGAAAAGCGCAAACCTTACCCATACACTGAGGGAGCTGTTCATTTGGAATTAAGACCCAGATTTATGTGTCCGGTTTTGTGCTGATTGGAGCAGTATACCAAACCTTTGGCCTCAGCTTTCAGCCCAGATGCGTGGATCGCCTGGGTCTGCCAGTGGATGCCAGTGAGTGAGTCTGGCCCTGTCTCAGAATGCAGGAGACGTTCCTCACGGATCTAACCCAAAGCCGTCAGCTTTAAAAGCTTCACCAAAGGGCTGAATTGTTGGCAGGCAGAGTGAAGCGGTGGATATTCATTAGAGAACCTTATGTGAAAAGAAATGTTTTGATTGCTGCTGGGATTACATCAAATACGTCAGAGAAACTGGCTGGGTAATGTGGCTGAGTGGGGGGGTGGGAGTGTTAAATAAATGAAGATGTTCCGCGTCCTTCAAGGCGCCTGCCAGATTGGGAAATGATGAGAAGTGTGAGTTCTTGCAAGGACAGGAAAAAGGAAGCATGTAGCCGGAGACTTGGGTAAACGGCGCTCGGGCGGCCAAATTGAGTAATGAGGCAGTAACATGCCAAGCAGCTGCTACCTAGGGGGCAGTTTAGAGATGACAGGGCATGGGCTGAAACATGAGAGGGGGCGATTGTGCCAGGAAAATGCCGTTTGGTTTGATTCGCATGTTATTGTAAACTGGGTGGTCTGGCCTGATAGGACCTGCTTCGGAGTGTGTGTGACGTGAACTAACAGCCACCGCCTGTGGGTCTTACTCACTGTCTGTTCACTCACCGGACTAAGGGTCACCCCCGGGCACCCGGGAATGTAATAATATGATGCTTCCCGTCATTGAGTATGTTGCGCAATCACGAACCCCCAATGTCGCGCCGTAGCAGAGGCTGAGTGTTTACGACTCGCGAGCTTGCCGCAGCTGCGGATCCTCACCCCGTCGCTGCCTTTCTCACCTCGCCGGACAGCGCGCTGACGTGTAGATCGGGGCCAGAAACCCTCAGTGTGGTCCTGCCCACCCCCTCGCGGGGCGACGGCCCGTCTCGCTCTGTGGGAGATTCCGTCTGCTCTCACGGACGGTTTCTAGACCCAGAAGTGGCTGCCGGTGTCGCAGGTTTTGTTTAAAGGTGACGCTGTAGCCCCCGTCCTTCCCTCACTCGCCCCTGGCGTTCCTCACCACCATCCCCAGGAGCTGAGGGAGATGCGCGGCAATCAGCAGAGACAGAAGGACGTGGATCCGGAGGCCCGGCAGAAGGAGCAGGCCGAGGAGAAGCAGAAGGACGGGGAGGTGGAGAAGGAGGCCGAGGAGCACCGGGGGGGCAGGTGAAGAAGTGCAGCTTCTACATGCTTCAGTCATTATGGGTCAGTGGCAGATCGGCGCTGGATCAGCCCCCTCCGTTTGTACCCTCCAGGCTGGACGCTGCTGGAGAACAGGGGGCATACACGTGGCAGGACGAGGGTGCAGACAAGCCCCCCCCTCCCTCACAGCTGTGGATGAAGCGGGTGGCAGAGGATGATGGGAGAAACAAGAGGGACGTGCATGACAAACTCAACCAGCTGTTCAGCCAGCAGCCGGAGGGCGGGAAGCTTCCGGCTCAATCCGCCTGGCCCACAGGTCAGTACATGTCTGCCTGAGACGGGCGTCTTGGTTACAAAACGGTGCAAGCTGGTGGTGCGACGCTTTTCTGATTCCACCCCCCCAGCAGACAAAATCCCCGTGACTGGGTTCAACCAGGACAAGGTGAAGGTGGTGTTCTACAGAGCCCTCTACCCGTTTGAGGCCCGTAGTCATGACGAGATCACCATCCAGCCTGGAGACATAGTCATGGTGAGTCGGCACAGACGTGGACGTGGAGAGTGACCCCTGCAGTGTGGGAGGCCTGTAGCAATTAAGGTAGTTGCAATGTACGCAATAGGAAATGACAGAAGGATGAGTCTTCTGAGTAGCGTGGACTTATGGGTAATGTAGTGCTGCTCTGGACAGTGTGGTGAGCATTTCTACAGGTACTAACCCTGCTTCTCACCTGTGTGCTCGGCACCTGGAGGTGAGAGGGGAGTGGGTAAGTGCTGGTCGCCCTGTCTATCCTCCATCACGCACCCCCGCTGCAGCGCACTGGCTCTCCCTGTCCTTCCTGGCTTGTGTTTCTGTGTCGGTATCCGCCGCGATCCGATGACCGCGATGGGAATCGCGTGTGAATGCGGATTGGCGAGGGGAGGGGCTGTGGGAGTCGAATGGCGGCATCGTCGGCCTGTGACATGCATGGCGTGTTGTATGTGCGCGGCGCTGTCAGATCGGCCGGGTTTACGCCGTATAAAGGCGTTAGGCTCCATCTCCCCATGAGTGGCTTCTGAAATGTGTCGTGGCATCATGGGGAATGGCACGGAAAGTACTCTGCCGTGAGCATAGTGGCTGCTAGTGGGTGTGTTTGGTGTTCACCAGTTTCTGGTGGGTATGTCTGCTTTTGCAGAGCCTGGATTAACTCACAACTCCTCCCCTATGCCCCTCCCCCCCCCCCCACCAGGTCGACGAATCGCAGACTGGTGAGCCCGGCTGGCTAGGGGGAGAGCTCAACGGAAGGACGGGGTGGTTCCCTGCCAACTATGCAGAAAAGATCCCAGACACGGAGGTCCCTGCCGGCCTTCGGTCTGGGGCTGCCGTGGGCTCTGCCCCCAAACTGGCCACTCACGCCACGCCCAGCACTGCTTCGGCCACGCCCACACCCATGCCACCACCTCCCACTGAGACTGGCCCCGCCCCAGCTCCAGCGACCTCCACCGCCCCACCACCTCAGTCATCCTCCTCATCCTCTTCCTCAAACAACTGGGCGGACTTCAGCAGCACGTGAGTTACGCCAGATTCCGCCGGAGCCCTGTATAGCGGAGGAAACGGAAGCATAAGGGCCGCTCAGTCTCCACCAAGAAGCCCAAAGGCTTTTTCTGACCCTTGACCCCTGACTCCAGGTGGCCGTCAAACACGACAGAGAAAGCCGAGGGGGACGTTTGGGACGCGTGGCCTCCCCAGCCTTCGCTGTCGGTCCCTAGCGGTGGACAGTTGCGGCAGCGGTCTGCTTTTACCCCCGCCACTCTGACAGGATCGTCACCCTCACCCGTGCTGGGCCAGGTATGGTGTGCTCAGTGGGAGTGCTGCCTGCATTGGGAACAGCACCCCCAGCAGCTCTGAGTGTGAGTGCGGTGCCCCTCGGTGGTCATGCTACCTCCCTCTCCTCTCTCAGGGGGAGAAGGTGGAGGGTCTTCAGGCGCAGGCTTTGTATCCATGGCGAGCCAAAAAGGACAACCACCTGAACTTCAACAAGAGCGACGTGATCACCGTGCTGGAGCAGCAGGACATGTGGTGGTTTGGAGAGGTGCAGGGCCAGAGGGGCTGGTTCCCCAAGTCCTACGTCAAGCTGGTTTCTGGTCCCGTGCGCAAGTCTCTGAGGTGCGTGTTTCACCCACACATACTTGCTCACAAGCAACTTCTGCAGTGAATTTGTGTATGTGGGGACTAAAGGGTGATGGGTATCTCGCACCTAGGACCAGCTTCCTCTACTCCCTGCTCTTCTAGTGCAAGATATTCAAAGGATTTATGCACCCACTGGCTGTAGCCACAATTTTGCCATCATCCAACCAACTCTCAGCCCTTTATCCTGGTTGGTGTCACCTGGCACATAGACCACAAGGCCAAGGTCAATCCTGGACAGGAGGCAGCCCATTGCAGTGAACATACACACACAGTCATTTTAGAGACTGCAGTTAATCTAACTGCATGTTTTTTTGGAGGAAACCGGAGTACCGGGAAGAATCCCACACAACACGGGGGGATGTGTGAACTCCCACAACACCCATAGACTGGCGGTGGGATTTACAGCCCCAGCTGCCAGGCAGTGGTGCAAACCTCTATGCCACCAGCACCAGAATAACACGGCCCTTAGGATGTTTAACTGCGCAAACTTATAGTTTATCCATTTTGTGTTTCCTGTCCTATGCTCCATGCAGCATCGAGTCGGGTTCATCTGAAAGCCCCCCGAGTATGAAGAGGCCCTCACCCTCCCCCAGCAAGCCCACAGAATCTGGAGAAGGTGATTATCCTTCAAACAACACTGACCACGCCCACCATCGCCATACCTACCCCCCTTGGCACTCACTCTAGGCCACACCCACCACAGCCAGCTCCACCCCCTTAGACACTCCCTCTGGGGCATCCCCTCCATGGCCAGATCCACCCCCTAGGCACCCCCCCCTCAGGCATTGCCTCTGGGGCTGGCCACTAGGTGCACCCACTATAACCAGACTATCTCCATTCACAGGATTGCCACTGTTTTTTTATATAATAAAAATAATTAAAAAAAAAAAAACTCTCCATTGTTGTTATTTTACTATTTTTCTTTATCTTACTTATTTTATTTACCTACCTATTTTCTCACTTATTTAAAAAAACTAACCCACAATAATAAATGCCTTCTAGTTGCATGTAATAACAAATATGAGCTTGTTAATTATTTGTAATTCTTGCTGGTAAATGTGTGTATCTGTTTTCCTAGAGTACATAGCGATGTACACGTATGAGAGCAGCGAGCAGGGGGACCTTACCTTCCAGCAGGGGGATGTCATCTTGGTAACTAAGAAGGAAGGGGACTGGTGGACCGGGGCAGTGGGGGGCAGAACTGGGGTCTTCCCCTCCAACTATGTGAGGCCCAGGGACTCGGAGGTAGGGCTCGCCTTCACTGGAGCCGCTGCCTGACTGATCACAGTTACGGAAGCAGGGCTTCATCCCGGAGAATCAAGCCACAGCCACAGACAGTTTTCATGTAGCGTGAAGCACCAACATGCCTCCTGTGCCTCACAGCTGCCTCTCTGTCTGTAGGCCCTGGGCTCTGCAGGGAAGACGGGGAGTTTGGGGAAGAAACCAGGTGAGACTCAAATGCATTTCAGGATCCCCATGGGAGCAGATGCCTTAATGATTAATCATCATTTAACTGTGTGAGAATTGGTGACTGGCTCAAAGCCTTGCCATTGTACTGCGAGGGGGCTTACCGCTGTGTTGCAGTGTGGCGTCTCCTTGCTTACCTGACTGTCCCTTCTGGGGGGCGGGGGCCCGGGGGGGGGGGGGGGGGGGGGGGGGGCGGGGCGCGGGGGGGGGGGGGGGGGGGGGGGGGGGGGGGGGGGGGGC
>JAODKN010000001.1:42687429-42705800 GCA_026774425.1 Petrocephalus zakoni | reverse complement strand
GCGGGGGCGTCCCGCGGTGTTTCAGTGTGGCGTCTCCTTGCTTACCTGACTGGCCCTTCTGCCCCCCCCCCCCCAGAGATTGCCCAGGTTATTGCCCCCTACACAGCCACAGGCCCAGAGCAGCTAACCCTGGCTCCTGGACAGCTCATCCTCATCAGAAAGAAGAACCCCGGTGGCTGGTGGGAGGGTGAGCTGCAGGTTTGTACTCACACTGACCCCTGTGCTCCTGGTCTCAGCTTACATTAAATGCCCCCCCTCCCCCAACATTAACCATCTGCCGTGGTTTTTTCAGGCCCGAGGAAAGAAGCGCCAGATTGGCTGGTTTCCAGCCAATTATGTAAAGCTGCTGAGTCCGAGCACCAGCAAGACCACGCCCACCGAGCTTGTGCCACCCAAACCACAGGTGCCCAGTGCAGGTGCGAACAAAGTCATGTGACCAAACAGTACACCTTGGGCCGGTTTATGGACTCCAGAAGCAGGATGTACTTTTTTAAGGTTTAATTTGTATGTATAAAAAAATGTATTTTAGGGGCTTCAGCTGTCACTATTACACTTCTGTGGTGCTGTGGGTTGGTGGTATGGTGGTGTGATGTTGTGGCACAGTGATGCGTTGCTGTGGTGCTGTGTTTTGGGGCACTAGTGTGTTGGTATTTGGTGTTCTGGAACAGTAGTGTGGTGATGGGTTGTTGTGGTGCAGTGTGGTGGAACTGTGGTACAGTGGTGTGTTGTTGTGATGTGGTATTGTGGAACAGTGGTATGGTATTTAGTATGGTGTTGTAGTACAGTCATATGTTGTGGTGTGGTGTTGTGGAACACTACGGTGTTGCTGTGGTGTGATGCGGTACGATTGTGCCTTGTGGTATGGTGCTGTGTGATGTGAGGTTGTGGTATGATTGTGTGTTATGGTTTTGTGGTACGGTGCTATTTTGTTGCTGTGATACAGTGGTGTGTTGTGGTATGGTGGGGTTGTGGTACAGTGGTGTGTTGTGTTATGGTGCAGCATTGTGGTACAAGTTTCTGTGGTGTGATGTGGTACAGTGGTGTGTTGTTACATGCGATGTGGTGTTGTGGTACTTTTAGTGTGGTGTTATTATGGTGTTCTGATACAGTGGTGTGGTGTTGGTGCAGTACATGGGTGTTCTGTTCTGGTAGAGTGGCGTCATGGTACAGTGGTGTGGTGTTGTGGTACGTCTGTGCAGTACATCAGTGTGGTGTCGTGGTACAGCGGTGTGGTGTCGTGGTACAGTGGTATGGTGTTACAGTGGTGTGGTACAGCGGTGTGGTGTTGTGGTACGTCTGTGCAGTACATCGGTGTGGTGTCGTGGTGCAGTGGTATGGTGTTGTTACAGTAGTGTGGTGTGGTACAGCGGTGTGGTACAGTGGTGTGGTGTTGTGATACGTCTGCAGTACATCGGTGTGGTGTCGTGGTACAGTTGTGGTGGTGTCGTGGTGCAGTGGTGTGGTGTCGTGGTGCAGTCATATGGTGTTGTTACAGTGGTGTGGTACAGCGGTGTGGTGCAGTCGTATGGTGTTATAGCGGTGTGGTACAGCAGTGTGGTACAGTGGTGTGGTGTGATACGTCTGCAGTACATCGGTGTGGTGTTGTGGTACAGTTGTGGTGGTGTCGTGGTGCAGTCATATGGTGTTGTTACAGTGGTGTGGTACAGCTGTGTGGTGCAGTCGTATGGTGTGGTGCAGTCGTATGGTGTTACAGCGGTGTGGTACAGCGGTGTGGTACAGTGGTGTGGTGTCGTGGTGCAGTTGTATGGTGTTGTTACAGTGGTGTGGTACTGCGGTGTGGTGTCGTGGTGCAGTCGTATGGTGTTGTTACAGTGGTGTGGTACAGCGGTGTGGTGTCGTGGTGCAGTCGTATGGTGTTGTTACAGTGGTGTGGTACAGCGGTGTGTTGCAGTGATGTGGTGTTGTTACATGCAGTGTTGTGGTGTTGCGGCACAGGGGTACTCCTGGCCGATGCTACGTCAGGCTGCTCTGCTCTCCAGCGTGGTGCTGACGGCGCCTCCCACCTTCTGCTCTCAGTGTGCCAGGTGATTGGCATGTATGACTACACGGCACAGAACGACGACGAGCTGCCCTTCTCTAAGGGCCAGGTCATCAACGTGCTCAGCAAGGACGACCCCGACTGGTGGAGGGGGGAGCTGAACGGCGCCGTGGGCCTCTTCCCCTCCAACTACGTCAAGCTGACCACCGAAACGGACCCCAGTCAGCAATGTGAGTAGTACCTCCGCACCCAGTACGTGAGGGTAGGTGCAGGGAGGGCCGTGCGTGTGTGTGGGCGGGCACAGAGATAGCTGTCCAAGCAGATGAGAGACTTTATAGGTGTGGTGCTGAGGTAGAGAATCCCAGATTGCTCTCAGCTCGGGCCCACATCCTTCAGGATACCTCTTTGAGGACTTTTCATGCTGTAGTTTCTCCCAGTAGATTGTGAGCCCACTGTGTCCAATCCAGCCTCCAGCACTGCTCCATCGTTCCTAGTCTGTCTGTCACGCTGCCCCCCAACATTCGCCTGGCATGCAAGACCTCTGTCATGTTTGCCTCATGTGGTGTTGTGAACATGTCTGCCAGATTCATTTGATTTTTTTTTTCCTAGCTTGTGTATTTGCATTTTTTTGTTGTGTGTGTGTGTGTGTGTTTTTTAACTCTTCAGTTTGCTTATGTGCTGTGTTCTCCTCCTCTTTCCAGGAATCATATGTTGCCCATTTCCCACTCAGCCTTGAAAGTCCTCAAAGAGACCCACTATCCCCTATTCTCTGCCCCGCGGGATGATGGGAGATGCAGCCCTTGATCATGTGACTCCTGCATGATCGACAGCTGGCCTTTGGGCCAGAAGAACCCACTGCAGAGCAGTTACTATTTCATTTTAAACCATACATGCATGGAAAATCTACAAGCAACCTCCAACTCTTTCCAGCAATTCTAATAAATTCAGAAATTCATTGTTTTTCTTTTTTTTTTTTTTTCCTTTTTTTGTTAACAAGACTTTTTCTAGACGGTTGTGAAGAAGAGCCTGGATAGTGGGTCCTTTTGTGGCTTTCAGTGATTGAAATACTGTATGGGTGTTGTTCTTTTTTGCATGGTGTCATTGGAGCCCTTGGTCATTCTAAACGTCCATCATTTATGTCCTGAAAAATCAAGGTCAGATCACCCGACTTGGCCAGTGACCTCTGCCCCCGACTAGCCACCCTCTCACGCTCCCATCGTCCTGCTCCACAGAAAGACCCACTATCTCCAAGCTCAATTCTGAAAGCATTAATGGTGCACATCATCTGAAGGGCCTTCAAAGCTGCTTTGCCCCACCAATCGTGGGGTGAGGTGTTCAGTGGCCATGGTCAGGTGAGGTGAGAGGTGCGGTGGGTGATGCGATTAACCTGCAGCCCCCCCACCCCCCACATAAGAGCACTTTGCTCCCCCTCTTATGAGTCCAGTGTTCATTCTTTTGTTAGACCAAACGTTACATTAACAGCTTGTGTCAACATGCTTTTTCTTTGCCTGTTTTGTTGGACTAAATGGTGTGTTAAACCAAAAAAAGCACAGACACACACACACTCTCTCTCTCTCAGGTGAGAGTATGGTCATCTTACCCCATATGCCTAGCTGGGGATTTTAACACTGTTTTTTTCACTAAATATATAATTACATTAAGAACAGGGGTTTTTTAATGAATTAAACTAGTTTACATGTTTTCTCAAGTTTTGTCCAACTACGTACATTTTAAAAATATGTTTAAAATGCTACAATTTAATTCTGTATACCATGTCACTACTATCTTGTTTATTTTTTATAAATCAATTATTGTACTGGATTATTTTTTTGGTTACTATCTCCAGTATATAGTTTTTATTTTTTATTTCTTATTTCGTATGAAAATTAGTTTTAACAGCAGACAGTTTTGAGGGGGAAAATTAAATGACAGCATTGCTCTGATTTTCCTTTGTCTTTTTGTTTGAAGTCCAAAGAATGCAGTAAATCACGAAGTGGAGACATTCTCCATTCTCCATTCAGTCCCAAAGTAACCGCAGAACTCCGACGTGGAAACCTTCTCTAAATGTCCAGTTGTATCTGCCGTATAAACGGGTCTGTCTTTAAGTGTTTTACTACAAACAAACCGTACATGCCAAAATACTATTTACTCTTTTATTCCCTAACAGTATTATCAATTACTGTAACTCTAAAATTGTAATGTGAAGTACTTGTACAGAAAGTTTTCTTTGCTGTTTTTCACGACTGGTTCCACATTACAACATGCTGGGCTCAGCTGGTTTTCCACCATTATTGGAGAACCCAAGACTCTTGGGACCTTTATCTGCTCTGATCAGAGACATCTGGGCCTCCAGATGATACATACAATCCTAAAACTGGTTTCTTTTCTTGTAATCGTGCATACGGGGAAATCAGAGAAAGGAAAATAAAATGATTTTTTTTTTTCCATTGGTCTGTGTTACTGAAGCGATTTGAATATGGTTCTAAAGAATGAAGCACAAATACAAGAACTGGATTTTGGCAAAGCTTTTGTAGATGAGTATAAATCTGTGGTGAAGTGCATGGAGCGATGGTCTGAGGAATCGGCGAGTGACGTTTTGTGCGTGATCAGTGTGAGACTGTTTACCTGACGGGCCTTTGGTCATCCACGACGTGGGTGCTTGCTCACAGAAGCAGAATGACTCCCACGTGTTTCTATCTCAATCTCTTAAAAGGCAAGTCGTTTAAAATGTGGCATTGTGAGCCACAAGTAGCCACAGTAAGAAATAAAACACATTTTTTACAATGCTCTGATTCCCTGTGGATTCATCTGTAACTTTTCTGCTACGTTGTTTTTTATTTTTAGACATTGTGTCAGATGCTTTCGTTCTATAGAAACTACTACAAAAGTCACTGTAAGTCTGATAATCTTTTCACTGGAAGTAACACTTTACAAAATTACATAAATAGTTGCCAACATGGAAAAATAATTCTGACCCTTGCAGAGAGTAGCTCCTTATGTGTTAGTCCTCGTGTGTGGCTTTGAGGGTTGGAAGTTTTGCTGGTTTAAACCTTGTGGCTGGCAGAGTGTTGCACCATTCGACCCTTGAACAAGACCCTTAACTCCATTTGCACCCGGGATTGTCTTACCCTGTTCTATGTCACTTTGGATAACAGCATCTGCTTAATAAATGTCTCCCCAGGATCTGCTTCATTTCCCGTCTGATGACTCTGAAAGTGCTTCTGCGTTTTCAAGGTCTGGGACCAAAAGGCTGTCACTTCTGGCAGGGTGTGCATGAGGCCAGGGGCTAGGAGCTGGGCCTGACCCAAGCTGTTATCCCATCCTGTCATGAGTGTTGCATCATGGTTCGACAAGGAACATAATTGCAGTTCACTGTGTGATGTATATGGCTTTGATGACAATAGAGCTTGACTTGACTTGACCTGCAGGGTGCGCTGACCTGCATCTCCTGGACATGCTGACCCCCACTGAGAGGAAGAGGCAGGGTTACACCCATGAACTCATCGTCACAGAGGAGAACTACGTCAGCGACCTTCAGCTGGTCACGGAGGTATATGCTGGAGAAGAACGTAGCCTGTTCGCCCATTAGTGCACTCAGCGCTGGAAGCCGTGTGCCTGTCGCTTAGTGGCTCCATCACCACGGAAACATTGTATTGTGGTGTGCGCAGGTTTTCCAGAAACCGATGCAAGAATCAGAGCTGCTGACAGAGAAGGAGGCCGCCATGATTTTTGTCAACTGGAAGGAGCTGCTCATGTGTAACATTAAGCTGCTAAAGTAGGTCGTGTATGGGGCTCTGACCCAATGCAATATGACAGACAGAGTTTGGGGACACACCTTAATAATTTAATTTCAAAGGTCTGTTTATTGGGGAGGGAATGAATGAATACAAATTATAGGATAGGATACATGTCCTGTCACACTCAGTTCCTACGCCCCTGGTCTGACCCCAACCCAGGCCTGCTACTGAATAATAGGTTTTGTATAGTGTGGCCCATAATCGAAGAAAGTGAAAGACATTTAGCTCAGAGAACCTGGAATGACAAGAATAAATGTTGGAGATCTTTGGATTCTAGAAAAAGTCTCTCAGGGGTATATATCCAATTTCATTATATGTCCCGCAGTGAAACATAAGTTTTCTGGGTGTAAATCTCACCTCCTCCCACTCTCAGAGCCCTGCGGGTGAGGAAGAAGATGTCGGGGGAGCGCATGCCAGTCAAGGTGATTGGAGACATCCTGACAGCTCAGCTGCCTCACATGCAGCCCTACATCCGCTTCTGCAGCTGTCAGCTCAACGGCGCCACCTTGCTGCAGCAGAAGACGGACGAGGTGCCCGACTTCAAGGAATTCGTCAAGGTAGCAGCCAGCTCAACTGGATCATAGTCTACAGCTTGATTTTTGTTTCTGGACATACTTGATCTGGCTCCTTATTTGTAGGTAATTTTTTCGTGATTGTTAATCACTGCATTCTTAATGACTTAGGAGTCCATTCCACAGTCCACATCTGGCTCATTAGAGAAGAGTTTCCCAATCCGGTCCTTGGGGACTCATAACTGGTCCACATTTTTGCTCCCTCTGAGCTTCCTGTCAGACAGTCCACATTTTTGCTCCCTTCCAGCTCCTTACTAAGGACCGGGAGGGGTAAACACTGTAGTAGAGTATTTAGAACTAAAAGGAGGAGCGTCAGCTTCCTACCAGCATATACTGGTGGGAGGAGATGTTGAGGTGCCTGAGATGGGCCTGTTGGATATGACAATGCTGTGATAACATGACAGTGGACTTGCCATTTCAGAGGCTGGCCATGGACCCACGATGCAAAGGCATGCCGCTGTCCAGCTTCCTGCTGAAGCCCATGCAGAGAGTGACACGCTACCCCTTGCTCATCAGAAATGTACGTCAAGGCCCGGCCACCTCAGAGCATGGAACGGTGCTTATAAAGCAGGGTAGGGGGGGTTTTGGGCACAGTCACAGCACCATGAAGGACCAAGCTGGGGGCTGTTCTCGTTTTCACAGTTTCAGGACCGGCCCAAGGCATAAGCAAACTAGGGGGCTGCCGAAGGCCCCTCAACTGATCAGCCCATCAGAATAGGAATGAAGATGACCAATAAGATCTAGGTTAATCAGATTTTGTTCAGGACCCCGAAAAGGGTTGGGTCGGCCTCGCATGGCACGTCAGAACAATTTGGCTGATCCTAGGATTATCCCCAGATTCTGGAAAACACGCCTGAGAGCCACCCAGACCACAGCCACCTGCGGCAGGCCCTGGAGAAAGCAGAGGAGCTGTGCTCACAGGTCAATGAGGGTGTCCGGGAGAAGGAGAACTCGGACCGCCTGGAGTGGATCCAGACCCACGTGCAGTGCGAAGGTCTGTCCGAGGTACGGTCACTCGGGTGCTAGACACACTCACGCATATTTCTGAGACTTAGGCCCTAGCGCACCATCTGACTTGCTACTTCATGGCTTAAGTTGCAATTGTTGTTGTGCAGAATCTTCTGCCACAGGAGGGAGACATTTGTCCTTGTTAAATATCTGTTGCATTTTATTTTTTTTCCCTCAGCAATGGAAATGTTAAGAAGCTGTATCTGTGTCAAACATGTTTGGCTTCTGGCGAACAAATTAACAAACAGATATTTACTAGTGCAATGATTCTCTCCCTTCCTCTATACTTTGTTCTGAAGCAACTGGTCTTCAATTCAGTGACCAACTGCCTGGGACCTAGGAAGTTCCTACACAGCGGAAAGCTGTACAAGGCCAAGAGCAACAAAGAGCTATACGGCTTCCTGTTCAACGACTTCCTGCTGCTCACCCAGATCATCAAGCCCCTGGGCTCCTCGGGGTCAGATAAGGTCTTCAGCCCCAAGTCTCACCTGCAATACAGGATGTACAAGACAGTAGGTAGACATTCTGGGAGCTGAAGGAGTGCGATGACACACAGCCCCTCTGGCCTGTCTCTGCTATAGGGAACATTCAGCGACCTTCCATCAACTCCTTGGCACTCATACTGTGGCGTGTTGAACACTTTATGTCTCCTCTGTGGTATAGTTTGCTCTTGGGTTTTCTTAAGAAAAATCCATATATTTTATTAATCTAAGTTTAAGTAAAGCTAAAATGGTTCCCCCATTTCAATTTAGGTTGCGTGAACTACTCGTGTGAAATTTTTATTACATTGCAATCATGCGCCACGTAACAAAGTTTTGGTCAACGACGGTCTGTGTGCACAACGGTGGTCCCATAAGATTATAATGATAATAATAATAAGTCAACTATGTTACTGGTTCATATATTTACTATACTGTATAACATTGTAATTTAGGCTATAACATATAGCCTAGGTGTGTAGTAGGCTATACCATTTAGATTTGCATGAACACTCCATGATGCTTGCACATGCTCGCACTGAGAAATCGCATTTTTCAGAACATATCCCTGTCGTTAAGCGGCACATGATCGTAATGATCATAATGGATGTTTTTGCCCAAAGTGGTGTACAAATTAGGAAAGCTTGAGATTAGAGTAGCAGGTGAGCTAGTATCCAGCGCTACTGGAGCAGTTGGGAATGTGATCACTTTTCCAGAAATGGGATTCAAACCCATGACTTTCTAGATAGAAGCACAGATCCCTCACCTGTCGATCTGCACACTTCCCCATATACTTAATACTGCCATCCTTCTCACAGCTCACCTGGTCAGCACTTTGTACCCATTTCTCCCTCTAGCCTATTTTCTTGAACGAGGTACTGGTGAAGCTGCCGACGGACCCATCCGGAGATGAGCCGGTGTTCCACATCTCCCACATTGACAGGGTTTACACACTGCGAGCAGAGAGCATCAGCGAGAGGTGGGACACACGTGCACATAGGCCGAGCTTGAAACACACAAGGCTATTACAGCAGTGCACGTGTGGACACAGACACCGAATGCTGATTGGTGCTGTTTGGGGGTAACCTGACACGCAGGACGGCCTGGGTGCAGAAGATCAAGGCTGCCTCCGAGCTCTACATTGAGACAGAGAAGAAGAAAAGAGAGAAAGCTTATCAGGGTAGGCGTGCCACGCAGAGGCATGCAGATATACATTTAAATACATGGGATAACCAGGCCTGAAAGAATGAGGCCAGATAATGGGGATTGTGTTAATGAAGAGTCTTATTTAGTGTACTGTTGTAATGTGTAATGTGCACATTGAGAGCATCCATTTTCCAGGGTGCATCTCAAACTACTGTGTTTCTGTTCCCAGTGCGTTCTCAAAGGGCCACTGGGATCGGCCGACTGATGGTGAACATTGTAGAGGGCATCGAGCTGAAACCCTGCCGTTCTCATGGTAAGCCTGTGCAGTAATGGTGCGCGTTGTAGATCAACCCATGGTCTGTAAACGGTATCTTCAACTGCTTAATGAGTAATGTGCAGAGGTTGTTCCAGGGAAGAGTAACCCATACTGCGAGGTGACTATGGCCTCCCAGTGCCACATCACCAAGACGATGCAGGACACACTGAACCCCAAGTGGAACTCCAACTGCCAGTTCTTCATCAAAGACCTGGAGCAGGATGTGCTGTGTGTCACCGTCTTCGAGAGGGACCAGTTCTCTCCGGATGGTCAGTCAGAAAGCTTGCACATACACAAAAGCAGGTAGACTTCAGGTGCTGGTGACCATTAAATGACACATTTTATTCACTTGCAGACTTCTTGGGCAGGACAGAAATACGCCTAGCAGACATCAAGAAGGACCAGGGTTCGAAGGGGCCCATCACCAAGAGGCTACTCTTGCATGAGGTTCCAACTGGAGAGATTGTAGTTCGGCTGGACCTGCAACTATTTGATGAGCCTTAGAGTACCTGTGTCTGTTCTCCTAACCTCAGTGTTCCCATCCCCGATATACAATAACCCCACCTGAAGTGTGTGTGTGTGTAAGTGTGTAAGCATGTCTGCATAATTTGAGTTCTTATAGAGAGACAGACAATGCATTTATGTCTCTTTGGATATTATTTTGGCTAATATACTTCATTGCAGGGTGGGACCCCTAATTCACTTACAAAGTGCTTTAATGAATTCATATGTTCAGTCAGTTGCACCACATACAGAATGTATGAACAGTATTAATATTTGTTAACCAATGATATTTACACCTCCACATCCCTGGAAAAGAGGAGTTAATTATACAGAACCAGAGGTGGACAGTTCAGGTTCAGAAAGTACAAATCCAGACCAAGATTTTGTTTCAACCAACCAGCTGAGCACTCTGTGACTGTGACTCTCTATGCTCAACTGGCTGGTTGAAACAAAATCTTGGACTGGATTTGTACTGTTCTTCTGGACCTGAACTATCCACCTCTGTATAGAACACAATCGGAAAATCCAAAATATGGATTACTAAGGCACAGGGTCATGCAGCTGTGCTGTAATATGCATCACATTAGCACAGGGTCATATAGTAACAGGCATCAAAGTTACACAGGGTCGCAGATACAGGCATCATACTTGCACAGGGTTATACGGGAACTGGAATCACAGCTGCAAAGGGTCACAAGGGTATTTGAAAAATGATGTGACAGCTTTTTGTGCCAAGTAAAGCCTCATTTATTTTCTTAAATGATTTTTTTAACAGCCAGATGCTGTTTGTGTTTGCTTACTGGGATACAAGTCTGCATTGTGTTATATGAAAGAGTAAGGAAGACCATTACATTTTAACGCTAGTGGGAAAGTCATATAGCACTGCCTGGTGTATTTGAATGAGAGAAATCCTCTTTAGCTGTGTATTTGATTAGTAGTCAGACTGTGCAAAGAGCAGTTCATGGTCTTGGTGCTTTTTCTGAAACTATAAAGCAGTGTTTCCTATTCTGGTCCTCAGGGACCCGCAGACAGTCCATATTTTTGCTTACTGGGAGCTGGGATGGAGCAAAAACATGGATCACCTGTGAGTCCTTGAGGACTGGGATGGGAAACCCTGCTATCAAGGGAATTGTACAGTGAGATAATGTTGAACCAACTGACATGAATGTAGGTACGGTACAGATGGTTACAGTGGCTACCTGGAAAGGAAAACATGGGCCACCCACATTTTCTATGTGAATTATTTTGAAGCCATCATCCTTATGATAAATGCATCACAGTTTTTGTCTGCTTGATTTTAAGTATGACAGAGAATTTGCAACTTGAGAAGGTGATCCAGAAACTTTCGGTCAGTTTTCAGTATAATGCCTGATTGTTATAGGACAAATGACTGCAATGTCAACTTGACACGACACTGGAATACTGCTTTTATAGTGTTTACTGAAGATTGTCTTTGCAACAAGATGTGTATCTAGTAAATGTATTTATTTATTTTGTAGAAATTTGTCTAAAAAAATATTAGCATATAATATATAATATTCAATATTCCATCCTACACAAGTAATATTTTCACTCCATGCCTCCAGACCCTTTCTTTGGGCCGTGCATTTAGGGATTATTTTTGGGGGGTTTTGGTTAAAGGCATATAAATTGTAGGAGATCTTGATTCCCTGACTGCTGTCTTGCAGTTTAGGCTTGCTTAGATGTACTATAATTTATTTTTTCTAGCAAAAACATGACAGATTACCTTATGAAAGACTTTACTGTAAACGATATGTGACTGATATGACAGAGAGTTTGAACCCTGAGATATAGTGGTGTTGGGTGTCAGGGTTTCCCTTCCTCTCATCACTCGACAGGAAAATCTACCAGCTGTGTGTGAACTCTGTCTTCCAAGTGTATGACACGGCCGTGTGTGTTTCGTCACTAGCACACACTTATACATGTTGTATTGCAGATTATTACTAGCAGATCTGGCAACCATATTGGTGTAGCAAGGAGGGACATTTCAGTTGAGGTATCAACACCTGGGGCGTCTGGAAAAGTGCCTGTTTTGGTTGCTGTATGTAGATGTCTAAGGCCGGTGTAGTTAATCAATGTATTCTTCAGTCAAACTAAAGCTGTACATCTTCCATAATTTTGCAGTCCAAACTGGACTCAACACCCCATAATGAAGGTGAAAACATCTATCTGCATTAATTTTGGTGACCCACAAGACAAGATATTGTGCTTTACGAATAGGGAGTTCCCCCTCTCTGGTAACATGCAGCAGAGGGGCTTCAGTGCAATGCTGCAGAAACACTGCCCAGAGCAGGCCAATTGTCCTGTGTTTCTTTGTGGGCATTCCTGTGTATGTCTAATGATCAGGGTGTAGTTGTGGTAAGTGAATCCACTATCTTAGCAGCCCCCACCACCAAATCACCTATGATTTTTTTGCAGTGGTGATCTTCTTCTCCTTACCCCTCTCTGAGGGGTCATCCGCTTGTGTCTTACCGAGGAAATCTTAGTGCATTTGCCAAAGTTTGTGGTTGTGTTGCCAGTCACTTAAATCAACACTTAATGGGCTGTAGTGAACAAAGAACAATTTTTAAAGTGGGGGGCGGTGAGGAGTCTCATGGAAGAGACATTTAATATTAAAATGCTGAAAGATAAGAGAGGTCATTTGTATGATTTGTACAATAGATATGGATTCCATTGTATTTCCCTATTGTCTATACCCTCCATGCTATCTCAACACCCAAAGCATGCTGGTTCTACAGAAGAAGTCATAGCACCATGTGTCATGGCTGCCTCCTGGTGTCCATTGCTGTAATATGCCAACCTGTTATTAAAACAAGTTTTTCTTTAATGACAGCTCTGTCTGAATGTGTGCTATCACACAAAACCCCATTTCTGCAACTTTTAAGTCTGCTTGCTCACGTCATCGCTGCTTTATGTATTTCGGAGTTAACTGCATGTCCTACTTAAGATTTTGGTGATCTTCTGGATCTTGGGTAGAGTCCAGGTCTACATACACTTCCCAGCTACAAAGGATTGTTCTAGCTAGGATGGAGGACTATTATTGCTGCAGAATCACTGACTTTGGATAATCGGGTTTTATAAAGCCTCTGGTCAAATACGACACCCTTCACTTAAATATGTCACTACATTTAGTGGGCAATGTGCTGTTCTGCTTCTGAAAAATCTGGCTCAGGGCTTGGCTCACAAAGATATACAGTAACAGCAGCACGTGTTTATAACACTAGACCTAAACTCCATTAACCATCTTCAGGCAAAGTTAACCAATATGGTTCACACTCCATGTGTACACCCACATTTCCTGCACTGTGGCTGCATACTCAAAACAGAGGTTATGGTTAGGCTCAATGCCACAGGAGTACGTTTGACATTGTGGGGGACACAATCATTTAAACACAATTGAGATGAATGAAGGCACTTTCAATGGCCTCGATAAGACGTCATTCCTAAAGGGGAAGCAGACATAGCAGATATATATATATATAGTGTGTGTGTAATATATAAAAAGTCATGCACATATACATGATGTATAATATATATGTGTGTGTGTGTGTCTATGCGTATATGTATTCCTCAGAATCACAAACTGGCTTTCCGATTATGCCTAATCTTACTCTCATAATATGACCACACAGTACCAGTCTTCAAGAGCAACAACCAACAGTGAAGTCAAAGTCAGCTTTATTGTCAATTCTGCCACATGTACAGAACACACAGAGAATTGAAATTACGTTTCTCACAAACCCTTGTCAAACGGAAAACATCAATACAAAAAAAATTAAAAATACAAGTAAGAAGATATGAATAAATATAATATACAAGTAAGGGGACGTGGCAGAGAGTGCAAAACGAAAACGAAAAACACGTTTTTCTCCTGCTGTACCATAGAAAACCGTAACCCCATTAAAAATTACGAGCGTCTCCAAACAAGTCAAATACTTCCTTCCCGATTGAAGTGCAAACGTTATAAAAAAATTATTAAATATTGGGTATTGTAGTCCGAGCGCGAAGCATGACGGGAGACATAGTTCATTATCGACGATGCCAGTACAATGGAAATTTACTTCCTGCTTACAAAGACAGTGAGTGGAAAAATACAACCTCTCGGTGTTGTTTACCTTGGATGCTTGAGAAGGAAGTCGCCTCGTTCGATATGTTACCCTGCGAAACGCATTTCACGAACATTTTTTTCTGTTTTTCATGCCAAAAATTATTAATGAAGCCACAAAACGTCGTATGTTATTTGATTTTAAATGCTGCTTCAACATCTTAATGTCCTCCAATCTTAGAATAATATTTTATAGCGGCATTCAAAGTAAGCATTTAAATTAAATTAACCTATATAGCACTAACAAAATGCATGCTGTATGCCGTTTTGATAAGGGTGCATGGCCGGAACAGGAAAAGCCGTTTTTCTGTAACTCGTGATGACAGCAGTTAATAGAACACTGGCAGCCTCGTCAGAAGCACGTTGAATGTGGGGGGACACACTGGCGGGGGCAACTAATATTTCATGTTAAATGTGGTGGGGGGGGGGGGGTCCAAACGAATAATTATGAAATGTGAGGGGGACACGTCCCCCTCAGTTTTAATGGCGGCGACGCCAATGAATATTGGCCGTGTGAAGACGCGTAAAGGGGCGAAATCCCGTGTCGAGTTGTATTCCGGCTCACGGTTTATACTCCGACGGCACTTCGTACCTAACAGCACCTAACATCAGGTACAGCACAGTGCGCCGAGCGGCCAGCTCACGTCACGTGACGCGCAGCCGTGGTGCGCCTCTCGTGGAATTTTCCATTACCCAGAACAGCAGCATTTCTGAGCACAAGGCTGCCTTACACTCTGGATACGAAGCAAAAATAAAGCAAATCATAAAAATGTATTGCACCCTTAAGTGCGCAGATGCTAATCCTCCCGATAGTAATTTTATTGACTAATAAACTGTGGATTACTCTCTTGTCAGTGTGAGAATGTCAAATAATTATGCGCGTTTGGATTTATTTGCAAGTTTTAATTATTAAAATGTGCCTATTTCATTGGCTCTAAATAAAAAATGTTCAGTGACTGGTACTATTACATGATTTATCCTTCTTGTTAAAATTCTTGGCTTGGGCAGGGTAAGTGCTTGGGAATAGTTAAGTGGTTTTACATACACTGGGTCGGATTTGGATTCAAATTCTGGATCAAGGAATTCACGAATTATCCAACGGTCTGCTGAGCTGAACAATTGTCTTGAAAATATCTCAGTCATAACATTCCTTTCCTTTTACTCCTCTCGTGTTTTCGCAATGCCAACTGTTTTTCCTGAAATATTGACATCGCTCTATTTCATGTGCCTTAAATATGTTGTCAAAACAACAGACAATACATTTTACAATAATATGTAGCAATATGGGAATATTCAACATGAATGCAAAATAAAAAGATCAAAACAGATCAAATGAAAACTGTAAAAAATATGGACCTTGTGATGATCTGACAGAAACTCTTCGTTATGTTACATGAAAATAGTTTATTAAATGTGACAGCACTACTGAAGTCTTCCGAAAATAGCTCAATGTAAATAACTCGAAGGAAATACCCAAAAGGACAGAATACAATACTATACAATTTTAAGTGTCTTTAGTTCGGAATTTGTACAAAAAAGTACAAAATGTTACTAATAATCATATACCGTGCATGGATGATGAGGGTGAAAGTAACTGAATTAAAGTACCGATAGTTTTCTGCCATACATTGCTGGTATGTCTGAAACCATAAATAATGCAAACCAACCGGCTGAATCTATGCGCATCGTCATTCGATGGGCATTTACTAAACGTCTGGCGCACCTGCCCCAGCCCGTGAGCAACACCTTTTTCATTCTGGTGCTTTGTCTGATGCCAAAAGATGCCCTGAGCTCTACAGAATGTCACAGCTGATTCTGATGTCATTAACTATTTTTAGTCTATTCATTCTTGTCCTGCAGTGATTTCGTTGTCAAATTAAACGAAAATTATAGTTTTAATTAAACCTGCATGTTCACAATAGCTTTTGTCCGTGCTTCTCAGTACGTCAGTCACTCATCTTTTATGTTTCTACATACATGTATTTGGATAAAAATATGAAGGTTATATGGGACTTGAAAAACCAGGATACACAGTATGACAGGTACATTTTATAAGCAACTGACTAAAAAGTCAAAGAAGCAGAAGTAGTGTTTTGGGGGCG
This sequence comes from Petrocephalus zakoni, assembly GCA_026774425.1. NCBI lineage: Eukaryota > Metazoa > Chordata > Actinopteri > Osteoglossiformes > Mormyridae > Petrocephalus > Petrocephalus zakoni. The sequence goes on along the minus strand of JAODKN010000001.1, from coordinate 42,689,751 downwards.
GAGGACATCTGGTTATCTTCCAGAATGTTCTATTGTACATAAATCTTATTAACTACGCCACAACGTGTAACACCGTCACTTAATCATATAATTCCCCCGATTCGGGAAACGTCTTCCCATAGGTAGCCTCCACGCCACACTGAGCTCATGCATTTGAATGAATGAATGAATGAAAAATACGATTTTATTGATTTACTGAAAATCTGAAGAATTTAACGACAGGCTGTGACTTGGTAATATTTATAAGCAGATGTTTATAGCGACTTGCAGCCGGTACGGCGAGGAGGGGCGGCCGCGCGGGGTCGTGGGCGTGGCGCGCATTCCGACGTCACGTGACCTGAGCGGGCGTCTCCGCTAAAAGGAAGGGAGCGCGCGGAGCGGAGCCGCGACTCGGGTTCCGGGGATGGGTGAGACGGCGGCCGTTGCGGGCTCCCGGCACCGAAAGCAGGCGTCCCGCCTTCCCGTAAGTAGTAGTAGCAGCAGCAGCACCGCCACTCGGCTCGGGCTCCTGGTAGGCTGATGGGGCAATTTTTTTTTCGCGTCTCAGAACCATCCAGGATTAAAGGTTCGAAAGTGAACCTCTAGGCTGGAGCTGGGGAGCCGTTACGGGGTGGTGGGCGGGGTGCGCTGGGTGCGCTCGGCAGGGTCTGTATGGCGGGGCTGCGGCTCTGAATGACAGGCAGAAGCCGGAAAGGTTGACATATTTTCTTCCGTGAGTGGTAGGGCGGTGCGCAGGCCCGGGGGGCCGTAACGGGCCGCTGCGTGCTGGGCGCTCGGGCTGAATTCACAGCCTTCTTAGTCACCGTCTCCTCGCATTAAAGCGCCGGGCGCCCTGGTCTCTGGCTTGGGGACGCGGGGATGCTCCCTAATGGGGTGCCTGCGCCTGGATGTGGCAGTCAGCCGGAAGCGCCGCCTCTACAGGTCGGCCGTCTTCTGGAAGTTTCCACGTCTGCGGCCCCCCGCCTGGGTCTGCACATCGCTGTTCTCCGTAGAGCATCGCGCGCTGTCCAGTCCCGGTTCGGGTTCCGTCGGGTCAGCGCGTAGTTTAAGCGCAGAGCCTTTGGTGCCAGCAGTTATTACAGACCCGCGATTACCATAGACGAGACTGTGGGACTTTTTCTTAGATATGCGACGGCGGGTTTAAATGTAGCGTTTCTCTCCGAGGTCAGACCGCCCAGCGCTGCGCCTGTCTGTCTGTCCATCTGCGCGCCCGTTCGTCCGCAGCTAACGCGTTACCGGGGAGGATGCGGAGTCGTTGCTATGGGTTACATCCAGAGTGGCGCTGTTCTGGCGTCTGGACCCAGTACCTGGGCGCATGAGATGCAGATCGATCACAGCCTTTTAAGATCTGAAAATAGGCACCGGTTCGTCCATACTGACTCCGAAGTGGAGCTGTTACATGTGGGCTGTTCGTGCACTTGAGGCTCCGAATGACGTTTTCGTGCAGTTTGTAATTAGCATAGCACGTACAGTCATACCCCTCCTCACGTCATTAATTGGTTCCGAAAGCCCAGTCGTAATCCGATTTTTAAACATAACCCGTGCAGGTAATGCCTTAAAAAGGTCTGAGACGGGCTAATAAATAAAGTCATTTCCATTGACGTAAATACGGCTTTAATTAATTATAAAAGTCAGTGGTCACTTTGCAGTCTTACAAGTCAATGTTCAAATTGCAGTGACAATGTTCAAACTATGTGCATTATTTCCTTAAAATCATCAAGCAAAAGTGAAATTAGGTGAGTATGAACTTCTAAAAAAAAAGTCGTAGTCATTTTCGTCCTTCATTTCGCGCTTTTGAAGTAGGCTAATGTGTGTGACATTATTATATTATATACTTCCCGTCACCTTATAGGTATACGCATACACCTTTTATCAGGGTTCGCTGTGTCGTAGTTGTGGGCAATTTAAACGATCGAGGCGGGAAATCTCGCTCGGATAGTTATGTTTGCTCTCCTTTTAAAAGTAAAGTTAAATGCAAGCTCCCGGCTGGACACAACACTTTGACGGCTGCTTCCCCGCTCTCGCGCCAACTCGCCCAGACGGTTTTTAACGTAACCCCTGCAGGTAATGCCTTAAAAATGTATGAGACTACCTATAATAAAGTCATCTCCATTGCCGTAAATACACCTTTAATTCATTATAAGAGTCGTGTTCACTTTTTAGTCTTAAAAGTCAATCTTCACCTGGTATTCACAAAAACAAAATACAAATTACTGTAATTAAATATACCACAGTACTGTGTTTAATCAAAATAAGTTACGCAATTTACGTAAGTTTCGTGAAGCCCCGCCAGTCGTCTGCTATCGTGTATATGAACATAAA
>JAODKN010000001.1:42665708-42676857 GCA_026774425.1 Petrocephalus zakoni | reverse complement strand
CCGCCGGCTGTCCTCAGCAGACGTCGAGTCTGGCACCGACATCGCCGGCTTGCACGGCCTTTGTGTGGGACGTGATGAATGCCCTATAATCTTCGCAAATGTCTTGAGCAGCATTAGAGGCAGCGTGCCAGCCTTGGCCCCACAGCCACAACAACCGGGAAGGCATTTTAGGTTAAATGTGTTCCGAGTTGGTCCGGAGGCAGCCTGTGTGGTAAAAATGTATCGCGTAACACTGACTTACATGCTTGACAGACCACAGATAAAGCACCCCGTGAGACTCTGAGCCTCATGACCCAACATGGCACCCAGCACCGCACAACTGCCACAGAAAAGAATTCAAATGGCAGTGTTTAGCCCTTCTGAAATAACACCTTGGGCAGTCTGTTTGGCGCTTGTTTCAAATTCGATGCTGGTCTTCTTCTGAGTGGCTATACTTTAGCCAAAACCTGCATCCTGGGCACAGTTATAGCGGTGTCTTGGCCTTGGGGGAGTCCAGTGCGGTCATGTGACTTCCAGACTGCTGCATTTTCATACAGTGACACCTGCCCACATGTCTCACTGTGGCCACATCTTTTAACTTTATTACTCGACTAGCTGACAGCATAGATGAAAAAACATAGACAGTAGTAGGCCTGGGGGCAAGAATAGTTTTTAGTTTGCTCTCCTGGTTTAGAGCAGGGACTTCCACAGCCGTGGTCACAGGTGGACATAAGTGACCCGGCAGGTTCAGGAGGAATTTGATACTGTTTTGTCTGGCAGAGTTAAATGTGAATGTGAGAGTGACACTGTGCAGCTTGGCTGGGCACTGGCACAGTAAAGCGCTGATAAGCCAGTACAGGGTGGGTGGAAAAATACCGTGTCTCCTGTTTCCCGTCCCCTGAACACTGTTAGTATTTTTCCTCAAAGTGTTTAGTTTTTTAATAACTCTCCCCATGTGGCCAGCCCTGGGCCCTTAACGTAATATGCAGCAGCAACGACAATACAGGTAGACATTGCACAGGTAATTTTAGCAACCGCATTAGAAATAGATTAAAAATAATGATTCTGAGAAAGCCAGAAGGCAACTGAAGAGAAGGCTCAAAGTCTTCAGGGGTGTGTCGAGGAGTCCTCAGGTGAGGTTTGCAGTTCTGTTTTCAGTAATTAGACATCGTACAATTTTTTTTCCTGCATTTGTCATTTTATAATGTTATACGGATGGTGTGTTTGTTCCCATCTTGCCTGAGAAATGTTTATGTAAGCAATGACAATTACTTCCACCAGGTTGACACTACCTCTTCCCTTTCATTCATTTCTTTACGGAAACCCCACTGAGCTTTGCTCTGGAGTGAGAGTACCTGTCCTTTGCCTGACCAGCGTATTCACTTATTCTGTGTAAAAAGACTGAGCAAGACCTTTATGTCACACAATGCCAACATAAGTGGTTAGGAGATGGATAGATTTATGTTGTATTGGAACTGTTCAAGTCTTTGCAGAATGCACCAAACATTAAATTTTACCCTTTGGCCACAGTGCGCCATCTACTGTCAAGTGGCTAGAAAGGGGTTAATTTCTTTAGGGTTTCGTCAGGTGCCGATTGTGTATTCTGGATCTCCGCGCCACTTGAAGATCTGGTTTCCCTGGTCCCATCCAAACAGCAGTTAATTTTTTCTTAACCTTTCCTCCTTCCTACGGACACAGTGAGTGTGGAGATCAAGGTCTATCAGTGTCAAGGGCTTATAAAATGCAGGAATGCTGAGAGTTGTGCTGGACTATTCTGCAGGTCAACACATGCACATCCAGACTCCTGATACATCAATTATTTGGATAGGAGGGTGCTGAAAGGTACAGGTTATTTTGTTGGCCTCAATAGTGTTAGAGTCGTCCTGGTGAATATTTCATGCCATAGTGGAAAATTCCACGATTCTCCCTGCTTGCTTCCTCCCTCCCTTCCTCCCTTTCTGTTTAATCTTATTCATCTTTTACCTACTTCGGTTTCTCTGTGTGAGACTGACTGAACTATAGTGAACTGCAGCATTGATGCTACAAAAGCGGCATCAAAATTGACCTTTGCCCCCTCCTGATTTCACAGAACTCTCCTGAGCAGTGTTTTCCCAATAAGTGTGCAGCTAGTGTGTAGCACACACACACTGTTTGCTCTGCTTCCCATTCCTTTTCGGGACAGGAAACATAGGAATGTAAAATACGTGCTTGCTGAAGAAGGAGCAGACCTCCAACCATATAATCAGAGTTTTCATGCTGGTGCTGACGGGATGACGCCAGCAAAGTCACAACCATTTAGATGCCTAACGGTAGATGTTTTTCAGTTGAAGTGCATCAGTTTAGCGCACAGAAAGTGATAGGCAGTGTTAAGTCAGTTAATGTGTTAAGTCAGTGCATGTCTTTGTCATCTCAGTTGACTGTCGTTTCTGTTGCTTTCCTGTCCTGAGGTGCTAAGTCACCAAGATCTGCTTACAGGGATTTAAAGCTTAGTGAAACCAGTGCTGTGATGTCACCTTCTTAGGCACGATTTGCTTGCAGTTGTTTACAAAAATGCCTTTTGAATTTTAATATATTGTGCATCATGATTGTCGTGTGCTCATTAAATGCCGCGATTGTGTCTTCCACCCGTAGTTGTTGTCATGGGACACAATGTGTTTCGTGCCCCCCAGCTGATTCTCAGTGTTTCAACATTCAGGGACTTTTGCATTTTTCTGTTACAAACAAAAAAGACAATACTTGCAAAAACAAAACCACGCCTGTACCCTTTAATAGAGACTTGCGATTTTCCCTCACCTGCCTTGCAGTGGAGTGGGTGTGGCCCCAGCAGTGCTACCTTCGCCCCAAGCCTGCATCTGATGTTTTAACATTTGTACCATACAGAGGATAGACAGGTGGCACAAAAGACTGTGGGAGGTGAGAGTCCTCTGAACGGTTTAGACACAGGCGTGCACCCGTGTACCTGCATGTTCACACATGAGACTCCATTGCCCTGTTTCTCTTTTATTCTGCTGAATGGCTCCATTCCAACAAACACTGACAAAACGTAAGAACAAACCAAAGTTTTGGGAAAAAAACTTTTAAAAAGGTTTACTGAAAATTTATTTTATATAACACGCCACACTATATTTGTTTGCTCAAAGCCATGGTCTAGTAGAGTCATGAATATTAATGCTCCATGGGGGTCGCCACAGAGTGCTTAGGGAATTCAGCTTGCTCTGCTATGGTTGCCAGATGCCCTGCTTGGACTTTCAGTGGAACAGAAGCTGACACCCCTTTCAGAGGTGCTACATTCACAGGCAGGGAGGGGGCTGCCATTTCGCACCCAGCGCCTCAGTTACAGATATGCCGACAGGGTCTGTTTGCACGTCCGCGCCTTTTCCGCCACGCACGTGTAATTCTGCCAAATTCAGCAGCTAACCCCCCCACCCCGCCCGGTGGTTTTTAGCAGACGCTCTGCCCTACAGTCCTGCCTCTTGGCCTGGCTGCTCCTTGGCTTCTCTCAGAATGTTCCTCTGGGCATCTGGCATCCCTCAGCAGAAATATATGGTTGAGTACGTCTCCATTTACACGTTTTATGTTGTTGAATAATTCAATCCCATTACATTCCTGCATATCTTCTAGCTGGAGTCAGGGTTATGGTAGTGGGGGGGGGGGGGGCTAGGCAGCACAAGACAAACACACACACACGCACTATCATAGGCATGGGAAGACATTATGAGCTCAGGGTGCCGAAAGTCCCAATGACCAGTAGACCTCACAGAACTTCTTTTGTATCATCGGTAGCTATCAACAGCTAACAACAAGATAACAAGCAAACATAGGCTTGCCCCTTTCACTGCATCAGCAATGTGAACCACAGCCCAAAACACTTACTACAATGGTAACGAATGACAATAAACATGGTGCTTGGAGATGGAGAGTTATCGATTGCTACAACATAACAACAAACCATCATATTTTAATAATAAAAAAATGACTTGTGCTGCACAGTGGCAGCTTTGTTTTTAAACAGCCATAGAAATCAAATTTTTTCACTATTGTTCAGAGCATTCTGACATTGCAGTACCACAAACAACCAGAGGAGGCGCAGAATTAGATGACAACACTGGGCACTGCACCTGACCTCAAGCACCCGGACCTTAAGGCACTACAGTACTACACACTAGGTCCACACGCAAAGTGGAGACCCTGTTCCGAACCCCTAGACCTGGAGGTGGGAGACAGCAGTGCTGCCCCCTGAGCCGCCGTGCCACCTCACCATTACATTCCCCTTACCTCTAAAATGTTGGGCATTCATTACTGCCTATTCTGCTACAGAAGGCTCCTAAATTCAGTGATGTTTTTTTCAGGTGACACCACAGTAAAAAAAATGAAGCACATCATCACCACTCTGTCCCCTCTGTGCTTGTGACATTCCGTGTAGTTGGGTGAGACACAGCCACGGAGACGGGAGGAATTTGTTTCCTTGTCAAAAATAGCCATTCTGGATGTGTCGCTGCATTCCTGTTTGTTTGGAGGGAGGGTACTTTTCCCTGGGAGCCGCAATAGCCTCCTCTCTCACTCAGCTCTGCCGTCTTGACTGCCCCTTGTGGTCACGATGCTGCCAAAGATGTCTGAATAGTTTGGTGTTGAACTGAAGAGTCTGTCCAAATGGGAGCTTTTTTTCTTCTTGTCTGAATATTTGAGACTGGCTGGAGGAATTATCCGGCCAGATATATTTCAGTTATTTATAATGAGCAATTTTTATTTATGTGCAACCATGTTCTGTACGGTGCTGAGCAAAGGGGAAGTTTCTGCAGACTTTCGTATGACTGCTGTAGTTGCCCCTACTCAGACACGTTCTCTCCTTCAGACAGGCCGGGTTTTGTTACCTTTTCTCTGGGTTAAGTAGCTGAGCCGGTCAGAACACTAAACTGATTACTTAACATAACAGCAGCCACTCCTGAGAGCCAACTAAACCAAGTGGCATTTGGAATCATTCTTAGAACTGATTCCTGAAGCTGTTCTTAGAGAGTATTCATTGTTCATCTTCTGGCTGACAAAAGGAATCACAAGTATTTCTGTTGTGATCATGTTAGCGTGCATGCTGTGCGTAGTTGCACAATATAGTGCGATGCTGCAGTAACAACAGTGTTTTGCTGTTGCTAGGGGCACTGAGTTCGGGCTGCTTTGGGCTAAATACTAAGGATAACTACTTGATTTCCCTCGATGGAAATGTTCCAGAGTCGATCTGCTTCATCTCTGCAATGTGTCCTAACTGGTTCATTATTATGAGATTCTTTCTGGTCAGCAGGGTCTTATTGAGTGTCTGAGATACTCTGAGGACAGGGACAAGTCACATGCTCTCATATCAACACACTTCTGGTTATTTAAGATAGCAGCTGTCAAAATAATCGGTTGAATGGTCCTTCTCTGTTTTTGAATGTTCTGAGCGGGCCATTGCTTCTGATTCCTTTCAGGAGCCCAGCCTTCATTTGTTGTTTAATATCTGTGATTGTAAATGAAGTGTAACTAAGGAAACCCCAGTCGTTTTCTTGTTGACAGAGACAATGGGCCATGATTGTCCTCCAAACACCCAGTGTTGTCAGCTGATTCTGTAGGAATTTTCTGGTATGTTCTCACACTTTCATCCACAGCCCAGAGATGAGTTTGTTAGCAACACTAAGGATAACAGAGGCCCAGAGACATTGGGTTGCACATGTCCAGTGTATTGTCATGTGATTGGCTGGCAAACCAAAAGGAATAAGATAAGAGATACGACTGCATTGGCCTCACACAGATTTGTGGTTCTCTGTTCCATGCATTTGTTCCTGCTGTGGCCTCAATATAACAATCTACCTCAACATATTAGTCTAGAACAGGGCTCCCCAAGTGTCATCAGCAACACTAAGTCAAAGTCCACTGGAGGCCTCTATACAGGTTTTGCCAGGCAGGGTGGGGGGGGGGGAGTGAGCGGGGAATTCACATATGCAATTTTATTACCTGATGATGAGCCTGGATGGGATCAAACAAATTATGGGGGGATTCAAACCTGTAATTTTATTGTGTGGCTATGTGCCAGGTCCACTGAATCTGGAAAAGTTAGTAGACTTTGGGGGGGGGTTATTTTCCAAGCGGGGGGGGGAGTCACTCATGCTGTTCAGATTCCCTTGTACTTGTCTCTGGATGAGGATTGGAGTCTGCCATGACCACTGGTCTAGAACATTCCATGTCCCATGAGGACTCCGTGTCTTGGCTCCGTGTGACAGATGTCAGTCATCCTCAGTGGTAGCAGGCGGCAGGAGGTCTCGCACAGTAGCTGGCTTCATGCTCACTGGGACGGTGATGCCACGGTTTTCGCAGTACGGGATGTGGATGGCAAGGACACAGAAACCACACATCTCTCTTTGTTCCTCCTGAATCGTGTCACTGTGTCTGAAGGGCAGGGCAGATAACAAGGCGCCTGTCATCCTGTCACACCCTGGGGTTACATGTGGCAGCCCCCGTCCGCCCAAGTGTTAAATTCCATCAGGAGAACAAAACACTCGGCAGCGCGAACGGGGCACAGCACGCACGCCATTATCCGCTTTGCGAGCACTTTCAGCTTATCTATCGCAAACATCAGCTAGTTAGATGTCTATTCTGCCATCTAGTGGAAAGACAGCGAATATCAGGAAAGCCTACAAACTGATACCGAACGGAGATCAGCCTCGTGGAATCCCAGATCGAGCGTGGAAGCCATGTATGATCTATCCATTAATCCATCAATCTTCTATCCTATCGAGAACAATTTAGCTATTAGAGCAGGTGAGACTGAAGTCTGTTTCATTTCACTATTTTGTATTCCCGTGCTTTTGTTAGATGAGACTGTGTTTATTATTGTGACGGAGGTAATATCAGGTCAGTTTTAGGGAGCAGTTCTTGCGTAAAATCGGATAATTCCACAGCGGTACACACGCAAGTGTAATGGTAAAAAATAAAGACGTGCACTAACCTTACCAGTTAGTCTGTTGTACACCTGCAGAGCCCCCAGGCCTTCTTTTTGCCGCTATTTGGGACTTCATTTATTTTACATGAAGTACAATACTGTCCAAGCGTATTGTATATCAATAGATTTTTCAAGGACCAAAAGAATTGCGTAAGTACTCTTCACCAGAAGTGGGAAGTCACTTAAGGCTGTAATCACGTGTGCATTGAGTCATTCAACAAACATCTTTTGTAACTGGAAATGTCAATGTACATTTGACTTGGGATTAATTATGCTTTAAATATATGCTGTAATTATAACTACAAGCAATATGAGTCACTGAGCAATATATTTATTTACAGTGGAAAAGCAAAATGCCTCTTTGTTTGAACACAGGCCACAGGGACGCAAGTTTGGCCAGGCCCTAAATTTGGGTCTGACCTGCTGATGTCCAGGCTGTGTAACAGTAGCCAGGGGTGTGTGGATACCCTGGCAGAATCAGGGGGCTCAGCACTTTACAGGAGCCCTTGAATGCATAAAGGGAGATGGTGGGACCCATGGCGGCATTTTTCAGAGGGCCCAGAATATCGAGCTATGCCTGTGGTAATAGCAGTACCAGTGGGAGGCTCTGTCAAGCATCACTGCAGAGAACTTTACTATACACAGTGCAGTGATGGTGTAGGATGTCTCTGGTTCCATTCTATGAAGAACTTCTTCCTTTGCAAACACTGAATTTCACAGAATGTAACGACTACTTACGTGACCAGCTGGAGAAGGACACATGGAGTATTAGGTACCGACAGACCATAGATAAGTACTCTCCTGTTTTCAAAGCCAGCCATCCCTTATAAGATAAAAGCCGGTATGAGGCTCACACGTGTCACTCTGTGTGTCCTGTACCTATGTTTGTGGTCAGCACCCTAACACCCTAAACACATAAGGAGTAATATCCCTGGATTTTATTCTCAAGTCGAAAACGGAGCTTCCATTCAAGGCTGGATGTCTAGGCACCCCCTGCCAGAGAAATTCATAGAGCCATCCCCAAAATGTATTTATTATTGTAGGGCTGCTTAGGGTTCCTGAAAAGGTAGGTCCAGCCCATTATATTTCGTATCCCATGTTAATATCCTCCACAATGCCTAGGTTCTTAAAGTGACGAATAAAAAGTGTGAAATCTGACTCATAATGGGATGAGGGCTAGTGTAGGAGTCAAGCGGTAAGAACATTTCTAAGGTGGCACCTTCTCCAATTCAAATATAGCTTAAATGACTGCGCTACAATAGATACTTCCTCCTAAAGAAGAGCATAGCGTTCACTATTACATCAAACAGGGGCCCCAGACTGAATGCGGGAATTTGGTGGTGCCAAACGCCTCTGCTGTCCAACTTCTTCCCACAATCAAAAACTACGGTTAGGTAAACGGGCCAGTCTTATTAAACTGCAATGTGGTAACCTAGACAAACTGTACAATGGCCAACTTTCCTTCACTGATTACACTCTGTGTTTATTCTTTAAGGGCTGGGTGTTTTTGGAGGGAAAATTGCATGTTGTCACATACAGATTTAGTATCGTGGTCTACTCAGCCTCAGGTGTTTCATTGTACATTTAAACAGTTTACAGTTAATTTATGTCTCTAACTTGCCTGTGGTGTATGACTGTACATGCACTGTGCCAGACTTACGTTTGGTGCCTTAGGCCTTATACTGCCTGGGATAGGCTCTAAAGTCCATCCCATGAGCCTAATCTCGGTCATCACAATGAAACCACAAATTTATGATTTGGATACATAAAGATGGGACCAGATGACTAAAGGTGAAAGAACTTTTTTCTGATGCACCCACCCATGCTCACACAGTGCACCCCCACACAGCCTGCTCCCTCTAGTACCACGGGGTATGAGACACTCACGGTGACACACTGGATAACCTTGAGAAAGGAGTACTGGGTCTGGGCCGATAGCGCATTGTTCCGGGGGAAGGACACGGTCAGGGTCGCAAAAAGGCATTCTTATTCAAACACGGCATTGAGCAAACAGGGAGCTTAACGTCCGGTGCTCACAGTCCAGCATTTCAGTGGTGTTACTCCTCAACCCTACCTTCAGAGCTCCTCTCTGCCTCACAACTGTAAGTCTTTCCAATAAGTTTTGCTGATTTCCAGTTTCTTCTTAAGCTTTGAGAAGGCCGGTCAGCATGATGTATGTCTCAACCTGTGTGATTCTAGGCCTGTACCGCATAGCATGTATCTGTAACATGTGCCAGCGTCTCAGTGCCACTATTTTGCTGCTCATCTTCCGTTAGGCAGCAGGGTATAAACCTCTGAAAATGTTAGTTTTTTTATTCTTAATATTGGTCTGTCGGTATATTACAATACTCAATATCAATGTGACCACCTGCAGATTTATTTTGGGAAGGAGTAACCAGCAATGCCACTAACAACCAGCAGGTGGCACTACAATCACATAAAAGCAGCATAGAAAAGGAATTCAGTAAAGAAGGTGACCTTGCTCAGCGTATTTTAATTGCTGCTCTATTTTTCTCTTGATGCCATTGTGATACGTTTACCTGTCTAGGTCTGCATTCACACTGGTGGCTCTGAAGGAGTTGGCAGCCATGCTCACAAACATAACACAGCAGCTGGGCAATTTGCTGGGCCGCTCGCTGGGGGAGTACTTGGACCGCTGGAGGATGAATGTCACCCAGGCGCAGCAGGTCTTAAACCAGAGGCTGGCTGAGGAGAACTTCCAGGACGTCATCTGGTACCTCATGGTGATGATCGGCATGCTGGCCTTCATTATCGTGGCCATGCTGGTCAGCACAGTCAAGTCAAAGCGTCACGAGCACTCTGGAGACCCGTACCACAAATACATCGAAGAAGACTGGACCACAGCCCTTAATAACCAGTACAACAAAGCCAGCTATCTGAAATCCAACCCCACTGTCCAGAACTACTCTCCGTGACAGGTTCTGCTCCGAGTTTCACATAAGCTTTGGAACATCTGAACTAATCTCATTACAAATATCACAACAGTAGACACAAAAATGTTCAACTGGTCCTCCTAAAAAAACTCTCCTCCAGTGAACTGAAAGTTTCTGGGGTCGAAATTTCTCTACAAGCAGCGGAGATACAACATCTTCTGATATGCATGCATACGAGGATAACTGAATTTGAATAACTTGTCATGTGTAATATGATTAAAAACCCTACGGAGATCAAACCTCACGATAGTCCAATTGCATCATTAGATTTTCGGAGCTCTATGTTGTGCTGAGGGTGGGGGGGTTCTAAACCTCGACTACCCTGTCACAGGATCACGTTCATATGTGGTTTGTTCGGGGTAAAAAACTAAAACATTACATACACACAGTATGACATCAAAACTGGCACACAAAAGACATTCAGCTAATAAGAAACTGTAACTGTGTTTATACCTTGTTGGCTCCTTGTCAACAGAGAATTTAGCTTCATAATCATTTTACAGTAAAACAATTGCTGCAGCTGACTGACAAATTAAATGGAATTAAACACTGGCCACGATGTGGCAGAGCTATGCTCAGACTACCTCTGTCTCATTTTCACAAGTTTGTCTTTTATGGCATGTCATGCTCAGTCATGCCCAACAAGAGCGGCTTGTATCTGGACAGACTCATCGGTGTCCCATCCAAAAAAAGTCACATTTATAGAATTAAAGGGCACTTGAGAGCCACATGACCAGCACTGCACTTTCATTGGCTGTCCGAGTCCTTGGCCACACCCTCATTCCTGGGCAAACTCATCAACTCCTGGATTCTCTGCAGGTCTGAGTTGTGGTCCTCTCCACTGCTGCTCATCTGGCCAATCAGATCCTCAGTCACATGCAAACGAGCATTCCTGTGGGGATCCACATGGCAGGTAGTGATCAGTGCCTTGGTTATCAGCCATTTCACTACAGGCTAACAGCACTGAGTAGTTCCAGGGACGTACCATTCTTCCAGTTTCAGCTGGTACAGCTCCCTCTGGTTTCTCCTTCGCCTCTCCCTAATGGTTTCTCCTGCCAGCTTCTGCGTGGCCATAATCAGAGCTCCTGCAGGTACCCTGCAATACATTCACATGTATTTAGCAGATGTTTTTGTCCAAAACAACGTGCAAGCAATGCAGACAGCACATAACATTTAGATGTCAAGCGGCCAGATGGGGAGCTAGGTGACCTTCTGACGAAGGACTCGTAAGAACTGCAAGTTAACACCG
>JAODKN010000001.1:42635639-42650856 GCA_026774425.1 Petrocephalus zakoni | reverse complement strand
ATTATTTCATCTTCAGCTGTAGGTTTAGTTAATCATGGCCTCTGGTTGCCCACCTGTGGGAAGACTCAGCCACCACACGTGCTTATTTCATAACCATAAATAAATGTTATGAACTCATTTCTAGAAACATTTCTTAGGAGACAATGGAAAAACTGAACAGGGAGTGGACAGACACACACAAAAAACAACAGTATCTGTGAAACATTCACAGTACTGTTGTATTAAAATAAGCATGATTTTTGGTTGCTCATACAAATGTTTTTTAAGTAAAATTGTTACAACCAAACCTAAAAAGCAATACTACTGCTTGCCACTTCTGTACTTGGCTGACAGATGGCGCTGTGTACTGAGGTATTCAGGCTCAGAATTACAAGTTACACAGGTTTCGTATTGTGTTGGCTTAAATGGGCTATGCTGTGCAGGGGGAGCTCTAGACCACAGACCCAATTGTTGTCCATCACATTTCTTGACCCTCACTGCATGATTCCAGTCTCCTGGGGGTATTTCACAAAGCAGGATTTCTTCATTAGCCAGATAACTTAAGCCAAATGTGAGGATTGTCCAATAGGAATGTCACTCATCTCTCTTCCTACTGGACAGTTTTCACATTTGGCTTAAGTTATCCAGCTAACCAGCAAATTCTTTGTGGAACACCTTCCTGATTTGCCTGTCTTGTATTATCACTTGTGGTTCCTCAATCCATAATTAACTACCCTTACATGTCCTGCCTGTGTTTATGTGGCATTTTGCAGGTCTTGGTTGCAGACATTACCTTGAGGCTAACCTGAGGGTTACTATATGCAGAATGTATTGGTTGTAGAGTATCCATTGCACAGCTTGGGGTGCCTCGTGCCAGTCCAGTCAAACACTCTCTACATTTTGGTCCTACAAGATTGGCATCTGGCAGGGGCACTGAACGGGGCCCTATAACAGATGGATAACCCAAAACTCCCACCCAACATGAACTCCACAGGGCCCAGATGGAAGAAGACTTACACAAAGGGCAGTCTGCGTTCCTGTCCCCTGCTTCACAGAACTGCACGTTGGGGGTAGATGTACCTGCTGAGGGACACACTCTCACCAGGGCTGTCTCACCTGGCCTGCTCCACCCTGCCCCCAATCAGTGCTGCTGCATCTGACCTGCCCCACCCTAGCCCTCAGCTGGGGGTCCTGGGTTGTCTCCATGTTAGTGTTAGTTTCAGCTGACAGTGTTGTGGTTCTAACAGGACCAGGTCCAAGTACAGTACATCAAGCAAAGGGCGTAGCTCAGGAAGCTGCAGCCTACTGCACATGATTCCCTGAAAAGACACACACACACACACACACACATACACACACACACACACACACACACACACACACACATCCAAAAATAAATAATTCACAAATTAGAGATACAAACAACAAATCACAAATAGCCCCATTTTAATAACAATCCTGTTCGAGCCCCGTTCATGACATGACGAAAAAAATTATAGGCCTATATATTGTGGGGACAATAACGGTAAAATAACATATATCGTGGCCACCATATTAAAACTTGGCCACGTTTTGCAAATTAATTTCTTCATGCCCACATTTTACGATTTAACTAAAAGAAAGAATTAATAAAAGCTGGCTACAATTTAACTAAAATGTGGCAACAAATTAGTAAAACGTGACGGCGCCATACGTAATTTTCATCGTTAGCTCGTCGTTACGCCTTTTTTTGTGTAGAACCAGCATAATCTTTTTCGTAACGAGCTTCTTCACCTTCCCAGAATGCTCTTCACAGGTCGTTTGTTGTACTACTAATCCAGAACTACAGCACAATATAATCTGTATCCAGTAGATATTTCGTAATGTTTCCTCAGGAAGTCAAATGGCGTCTGTGTTAGCAAGCTGATCTTATATTGTGAAAAACGTATTTCTTTTTGCTGACGACCCTGTCCAGTTACAAGAAGGGGAGTTCAAAAAAACAACGGCAAGAGGAGGACCTGAATTATTCATGGCGGTGGGGTTTTAACTTTTAACTTTTGATTGCCCGGTAGAGCTCCAGAGACATTGGACGGTTTACAAATGGATGAAGGAGGAAAACTCTCTAAGAAACTCGTAGAAAGGGGGGTTAGGGTTCAAGAGAAACAAAATCAAGGGTATTTATCCCATGAAGTGGGTTATATATAACACATATGCATATACAGGCTACATAAATGACACATACATTTTTAATTAGTAACTGACGGGGTCTGTATTAACTGTGTAAATCACGCTCTTATAAACCGCGCTGGTATAATAAGGACTTAAAAATCGTTGTCTATTTGCAAAGGGCGTCACGCAAAAAGTCTGAGAACCCTTCATCCCAGGGCTGATGCGAAACTTACATAAGAGACACACTTAAAGAATGCCTACTCTACTTTTATTAAAACCTGTCCAGTAAGTGTTTAATTAGCACATTGGTGGATGTGGACCGGCTAAAAGCTTCACAAAATTAAAAAAAAATAATTTAAATAGACGCTACAGCCATTGATAAAAGCAGGATAAATGCTATTTCTGAATCAACGTGTTTAGTCAGTTCTTTTGAACTGATTACATGACGTAATACGTGCGTATTGGATATGTTTCAGATAGGGCCACTAATTGGATTGATCATGTTAATTGTGGTTTACCAACCGCAGAATTATTTAGAAGAGTGTCGTAGGCTACCTGGCAAACGGCACCAGCTGTGCTGAGCATTAATTTCAGTATATGTCAAAAATTTCTAATAGAATATGCCCCTGATTTAGAGATTAATCGTTAATGCACGCCTTTTGCAGCAAAGAGCGATTGATCATGTGGAGTGAATATTTCAGAACATAGGCATATTTGCTTGTTCATGTTTTATGGGAATGGGACACTAAATAGTACTTGTTCTTTTACACATCTCCGAAATTGTCCACCCGACGCATCCAGGTGTTCAATACATGCACAAATAATGACATCTATAATTCGCACCAACTATGACTGTTGCTGCGTTAACGTAAAATACGCAAGTGCTCTTCTCAGTGCTGTGGCCTTGCTGGTAAATAGGCTGCATGTTGGTGTCATTGTCATAAAACAAACCCCCTCGGGAAGTGGGTGGGCGGCAAAGCGTTTAGTGCCTAGCGGACCATTCATTTATACAAATGAATTCGCCAATTTTCTGTGAGGTCACTCTGTGAAAGGACGACTTTGCGGATGGTTAGCGGTTAACTAGCTGAACTAAATATGATTGTTGACAAATAATGGAATAGTCAAAGAAAAAAATAGCGCAAGAAAAAATGACCAGCACAAATGGAAGTGGACTTGATTTATCCATTGCCATACCATTGATATCACGCTATATTAAGAGTTTGGTCAACTAATTGTCCCGCAGTAATGCACGTTGTGCAGAGCTTCATTCAGCCAACAGAGGGCAGCTGTATGACACGCTCACACGTCGCAACCGCATTATCTCGGAAACAGGACTGATATGATGATCCTCTAATTGCTATAACAGTTCAAGGATAATAGCCAGTTTTAGGTTTACGTTTTACTCTCCTCACTGTTTATTCGGTGTGTGTTTAAGTGAATGGATAAGTATTTTTGAGAATTATATTTAGCAATGCCATTGAAATAATGAAAAAGAGCGCTTAGTAATTAATGTCTTTAACATTTACATAGTTTCTCACACCTACTAGCAGAGTAGTGCCCACCAATGTCAAGGATTCATTTTATGGTTTAAGCCAAGATACACCAAAAAAAAACATTAATGAACATTTACACCACGCCCAGTTTGTTCAAATATTTGCAGTTTCAGTGTTTGCTTGATGTTCTACTGTACATTATCCTCGATATTCAAAAACGAGCTTCCAAGAGTTTCCAAGCTAAGAATAAATAAGCAGACACGTGACACGGCCTCAGAATTATAAATCCCAATTTGGCTTTCATATTTGGATTTATAAATCCAGAAGGGACTTTCTTTATGTCCAGAAAATAATGAGTAATGCTGTCCTGCACCTGATAACCCGTCTGTAAAAACGGAAATGAACATCGGTCTGTATATTTTTCACAGTAACAAGGAAAAACGTCTTGTATACTCAGATGGCTGTGTCATATATTGCAGAGGAAATGCTATGCCTGTTTCCGAATGTGCGTCTGAATAAATCACCGTGAAGCAGTAAAATAAATCTGATTAATACCGCATGGTAGCGAGATGGGGTCTCTACGCTTCTGCTTTTCATCAGAATTTGTTTAACGCTTCTCCCCCATGCAGATGGCTGTCACCCAGTGTTCAAGGTGAGCCCACGGGATCATTGAATTTGGGTGTCCGGGAGATTGATGCATCTTTCTCGCAGACACTTAAAGGATCTGGATAGGGTTTAGGAGTGGATTGAAGGGGAACTTGAGAATTAAACTAAAGAGAAAGTGGCAAGAACAGAAAAAGAAAGCAATGCAGTCGTGAGAAGCGATAAATGCCAAAGTATTATATAGGCTAACTGTATGTGTAATGCACGGAAATGTGCGGCATTACATTTTCAAAGAGGTATTTTTCCTAAAACATTGTAACAAAGTAAAGACAGGATGATTCGGTGTGATGAAAAGCCTTAGTTATTAATTCGATTACAGCAACAAGCCAAAGCTGTCAGGCAGCCATCTGAGCTCCTGGTGCGGTATGTTGCGTTCAGACTGGGGGACGTTTCACGCGTGACCAGTAGTCCTGAGCGCCCGCTATGCAGTCGCCGGGGTGTAGTACCCGCTTCGTTTGTTCAGCAAAAAAAAAAACATACGCTATACTTTCAAAACAGACACGAAATGCGAATCATATTCGTGAAAGTGCTGGAAAGCGCACAGGAGAAGAAGTGAACGCAGACAAAGAGGCAGGAGAGAGGTTGCGGTGCCGGGGGAACGCGTGGCAGCCCGTGCCTGGGCTGCGCACCGTGCAGATGGCTGGAGCGCAGGGGTGAATGGGTCAGACCGCCGTGCCGCTGACGGAGGGAGAGCGCTGCCTTCGATTCAATGCCACGCTTAATGAGAACAGACTGGCTGCTTTTCTTCCTTTTGCTCCTTTCTCTCCTCTCGGCCCTCCTCCATCTGCCGGAGACAAAGGGCCGTGAGCTTGCGCCGGCCAGGACCCTGCTGGTGAAGTGGGGAGGCATAATGCAAAACATCCCTCGGGCCGCATTACAGCACATGGATCTACTTTTGTGCGGCAATCCCCCCCCCCGCCACACACACACACACACACACACACCCCACCCCACGGACTCGATGGTGCTACAAAACCTGTGTGTGCATGCGTGTGGGTTAGGCAGGACACTCCTCTGAAATAGTCACTATAATAAGTAACAACGACAAATAAATGATGATGATGATGAAGATTAGGATGACTTTAACGATGATGAAGATGTTGATGGGAATCAGTAGAAGTAGACACACACTTGCCCTAATGCGTGCTACTCCCACCCCAGAAAACATATGGCCACTCGTATGTCACACCGTAAACCTTACGAGGACCCTCAATAAAAGCACAGTTAGGGCTGTTTGCACTCAGAACCTCAGTTTACATGAAAGATAAAGGCCGTAGAGCCAAATAATAATCCAGCCCTTTGTATAGGTGATGACATATGGTGAGTAGTGTTGCTGCACCGTGGCATAATCCTGCGTGGGGAGGACAATGTGGCTCCCCTTTCACACACAAACACATATGTGCTGGTCCCACTGCCCGCCTGCTCAGCTCTCAGTCACCTCTTTGCTTTTGTAAAGAATACATTGAATGCTAACGGGAGAAACAGAGATGAATCTAAGAAAAAGGACAGTCTGTCAGTCTATCCGTGGAGCATTCTGGGAAGATGGTTGGGGGGGGGGGGCTGAGACGGGTCGTGAACGAGCAAAACTGATTTGTTGAAGGAGAGAATTCAGCGATAAATCAAAATTCTTTATTTTCAGTTAAATCTATTTTGTATTTTATCCAGCAGCAAACAATGTGTTTTTTAACCACTGCAGTTGGACTACAATGAGTGCAAAGGATAATAAAGTACTGTCCGGACTGTACAGCTATCAGTATACATAAAAAAGGTGTTGCAGAGGATTGTATTATTTTTACAGACCCATGCAGGCTGTGCCCTTTCTACTCCCTTTATCCAGAGACGGCCCCTCGATTTCCTGCCCGTTTTCCTAATGTAAACATGGATCTTTTATGGAGACCTATCCTGCTCATGCGTGAATTCAGCTCCCCTGTAATAACCTCTAGTTGGCCCAAGGGGTCAGAGGACATAACATGTGATTTTATTGGAAGTTATAGTCAGAAGTATTACAGCCCCTTCCTTCCCCAGAGATTCATGCTTTCCAGCTTAATAGCGCTTCGCCTTCCCTCTCCTGGCTGTGATAAACCACTAATTTTAACCAAGGTGTTAATTTCAATTATCTTTGCGATGCCAGTGCCTCTTCAGCATATGGGGTTTACAGTATGTCCGAAAGTGCCTGATATCACATCATGCATGTTGCTCGCCTCACACCGGGCCAAGGATCTGACATGAAAGTGTCCCCTCACTGATTTCTTCATGATTACTTAGCTGGTCTTAGTGGCAAAATGCAGTCAGATCTCAAATCTCTTGCTACATTTAAAGGATTTCTGGGAAATATTTACCCTTTTCAACGTCAATCCAAGATATATAACAAAATATGAAACAACACAATGCTAAAATGGCCTTTTTTTAATCAAGACAAAATTTACCCTGTTTATTTTCAGTCAAAACTGACAAAACAAAACAGGCTAATGAAAATATATGCAAATCTACATACAACCAGTAATCAGTAAGTAAGATCGTATGTCTTATTTCTGACAGAGTACAGATCCTAAACGATGTGTGTGTAGAGTCACACCAACTTTTCAAATGACTGCAGATGGGCACACACTGGAATGGACTGTGGAAAGTGTCCACCTGTCAGGCCAGGCCTGCTGTTTGCAGGCCAAAGGGGGACTGTCATGCTGTCACAGCAACCCCCAAAAGAGGATGAAACCACCTTTGGACAGGCACAGCTGAGACCCCACTGCGTAGTGCAAGCCTGAGAGATAGGACATACCTGTTCTCCAGCTGACACTACATGTATGTTCTGACAACATCAAATGACCACACAGCTGACTTGGGTTACACGTGTTAATGTTTGATCACACCATCCAATTCACAGCTCAGGCAGTAGTTACAACCGTAAATCGTCTGCTGATTAAGATGTTGAACTATTCAAAAAACATCCAGCTCTGTTTTTAAGTGGTTAGGTTGCTTTTAAGTGGTTATAGGATGGATTAAAATCAGTTACCTTTGCATAGTATACACATATTCTGAATTTATGTAATCTAGACTAGATTATTTACTCGTGAAAGGAAAAAAAATCTGTGCTTATTTTACAGGACTGACAATGCTTTGTCCTTTTTAGGATTTATGTATCAAAGTAGCAGCAAGATACAAAAAGCACATCCACATTAGACATAAGATGTCATTTAAAATGTTCTGAAGTCACACCCACACACCGATTTGCCCGCTGTCGGAACATTTATATCACCACGCCATCGATACACGCCGATGGATTTTCCCGAAGGGGCATCGCTGTAAAACAACGGGCACCTCGCCCATTACTTAGGCTAAAAACAGAGCTGGACCCAAGAGAGACCAGAAGGCTCATTTCTGCCTCCGAATGTATTCAAATTACCGCCTAAATGTCAGGTTCATTTTGCTATCATCATAAAGGCAAATAATAAGCGAATAACAGCTACCCGATGAGTTATAATAGCAGATAGAATACCATTCGGGAACAAAGGCGCGGACTTGAGCTTGGCTGGAGGGATCCATTGATGCTCATACAGTTTATAAAGCCTTGTTCATATTGTTTAACTATATTTTTTATTCTCTAACGACTCTAACTACTAATCTACACCGTCCGCCATGCCTCATATAATAGGACGGTGATAAAAATTAAAGCGATGATAACACTAACATAGCTGTATCCAAGAGAGCTGAATACTTTACTTTTACATCCGTAACTTGTTGGGGGGATTTCTGCATAAAGCCTACGTTAGTTTCAAAGCAGAGTTTTTGTGATCATTTACCTCTTCCAGTACTTGCGGTACTTGCTAAGAATCAGGGTACGAGGCTGGGTGTGTCCCGCCTCTCTGTGTGCATCACCTCCAAAGTGAAGTTAGCTAACCGCGTACAAACTAGTACAATTACAATTAAGACATACAAACACGTACATATAATTCTTCCTTAT
This sequence comes from Petrocephalus zakoni, assembly GCA_026774425.1. Classification (NCBI taxonomy): domain Eukaryota; kingdom Metazoa; phylum Chordata; class Actinopteri; order Osteoglossiformes; family Mormyridae; genus Petrocephalus; species Petrocephalus zakoni. The sequence goes on along the minus strand of JAODKN010000001.1, from coordinate 42,642,615 downwards.
TAAACAATTGCTCTGTGACAATTGATGGAATTCATGTGTACTGAAAAATAGTCAAGAAACCAGCATATTAAACTGCATGAAGATAACGTTTAATCTTTATTGTGCCTTTAAATCGCCATTGTAAGGAGATTCAATGGCTATCTAGTTGACTTCTGTACGTTTTAATGAACTTAATTCTTAGCATGTGCATATTTTCAAACCGAACGCTACTCCTGAAAGCCCACCGCGGATTACGCATAGCGCAGGTCTGCAGGTCTCCCCGGCCCGGATATTTATGTTTTAGAAACATTTACTCAGGTTACTCTCGTATTTTAGAAATACAATGAAAAAATGTAGGGTGTTGCGGTGTTGACGGCAAGAATACTATGGTCCACAATTAATCCGAAAGCATGGCGTTAATGACCTGAAGAGCAATAATTATGTGTTTATGCTTGTCTGTCAGCTTTACATTGTAGAGCCATTGTTTCGTTGGCTGAGTCTGCTCCCTCTTAAATGATTTGCCCTAAGGGTGAAGGCTGAATGCTAAAAGGTGCGTGTGTTTCCTGTTTTAAAAACCCGTCTTATCCTCTGTAAATATTTATGCTGTGTTTAATGTCATTTTGCAGCTATTATTTATTATCGCCGGTTTTGTTGTTGTTGCTGTTGAATACGAGTAGCCAAATACTTTTCACTACCTTCCAGTTTCTTCTTCACAGCTCCTCTCGGCAATTTTGCATGGCATAAATTTCGATCTCCCTCTTTTCTTTCCCACGGGAGGTGCCAGACGGCCAGTAATTTGGTTGTCTTGGCTCGTCTGGACCAACACCTGCCCCCTCTCTGGGGAAAGCGCCTTTCAGCCAAAAGCGAAAAGGAGCGCCGCGCACAACGGTGGGCGATCTCTCTCTCTCTCTCTCTCTCTCTCTCTCTCTCTCTCTCTATTTGCCTTCCTGCTCCCTCTCTCTTAGCACCTTCGTTCTCCCTTCCTCGCCTCATTTTCTCTCACTCTCTCTTGCATAGATGAGCATGACTTCCTTGCAAAGTCCGCTTTTCATCCTCTGACTCTTATGTCTGTACGCGCGTGAGAAATTGTGACGTCACGTAAGTTCGAGAAATCAATTTAAATATAATTGTAGCGGAATTAGATTTAAAGTAATTTTACACTTGTCCTTGGGAATGTTTTATAACTCTTGCATCAAAGCCCATGCCGATGTTCGCTGTACTTTACATGTCGGTGCAGTTTCCTAATATTTTTTTTTAAGTTGCAAATGTTCAAGTTGTGGAAACAACAGACAATGAATAAACATAAGTGTTATCACTTCGGCAGTACTTTCATTCGAATTTATGGTGTTAGTTAACTGTACGTAACTGTTAGTTAATTGTATTAATAAATACAAAGGGTATAAATATATAATAATATATAATAGCTGCTGTTAAATTTGTATTCAGTTGCAAGTAAACACGAAGTGGCCAATTTTTAAATATTTATTTTTCTAAACAACTTACCAATAATATATGAAAAACCGTGTTCGATAGAAACCAGCCGGAGGCTACTCGGCTAAACGAAATGTGTGCTATAGGGCAACGAATACACCTTAAACCCCTGAAAATACAAGCAATCTTTGGATGCTGGATATTTATATCACTATAAAATTAGATCTTGTTTAAGAGGTTCAAAGCAGAGCAGGTACACAAATAGAAGACTTTCTAATAACAGCGTGTAAACAATAGTCATATAAGTTAAACATAAACCAGACGGAAATCATTTTTGGTCGCAGCACAGGGAATCTCGCCGTGACGTCACACGATAAGGCGCTCTCTGACGTGGTGCCTTATAGCGCCAGCACATCTCCAAAGCTAAGCTTCTAAGGGGGGAAAAGCGACGCTTTCCTCTTCATTCCGAGCCACCCTCCCCTTAACACTGACAACTACAGACGATGATACGACACACCTACTGGCGCTACTCAAAATCAACTGCTCTTTCTTTTGTCGTGGACATTAAAAAAGTAAAACCGTCACAGTAAGAAACGTCATGACGTACAGATCCATTTACAACATATCAACAGAGAGCTGAAAAGTGCGATTGAAGAGCAACGTCACTTTTTAGTCGAACATCAAACTTTCAGATATAAATAATTATAGGCCTACCTAAATACATAAATGTACAATACATATATACGTTAACAGTTGTCTATAAAAGACATTATCGTAAACACAAAAAAATCAAATGTAGATCAATAAATAACCGAACGCATAAATAAATAAACAATAAATAAATAGATAAATACATACTCAAAAATGATTAAGGTCACGACTCGAAACAAGGAAGTGGCACTTATGCGAATTTCCCTCTTTGGGAAGGAAAACTTCATATTACACACAAATAAGCAGCTAGCATACTTTTAGTTCAGCTTTAAGCGGGTCGTTTTGTCATCCAGGGTCAGTCATGTATCTAAGATACTTTCTGACTTATGAAAAGCGCTACTGGTCTTGTATAAACGTTTTATACAGTACACACATCTGTGTCAAACGACTGACATTGTTTCCTAGTAGTACACGCAATCGACAGTATATTATTAGTTTAAGTTATTGCAGTATCGCGTTTTAAACCGACTTTTTGTGTCTTTTGCAATGCTGATTGTGACTGGATATATATATTTTTTCAGAACGGGGCTGTAGACATTTTGCCATTCAAACTAAAATTTCCGTGAAAGTTAGTCTTCGTGTTTCCAGGATCTCATGTCCCCTCTGTTTGTGGAAGCCCCACGGTAGTCAATTTTAATAATAAGAGCATTGTCCTCCAATTTGTCCTTTTCCTTCGGAAAATGTTATTATTTTATTCTTTCCTTATTTAAAAAATTGACTTAAAGTCTATTGAGACTCTAAACGTCCAAGACGTGATTTAGGTAAGATATGTAGCATATTGCCAGGCGGAGGATCTCGATCTTGGAGAGCTTCTTGTCCGGCGGCAGGGTGGGCAGCAGTTTCCTCAGCTCGGCGAAGGCCACGTTGAAGGCTTCCACGCGTATCCGCTCCCGGGTGGCGTGGGCCGAGCGGTACTTGGCCGTGGCTCGTCGCCTCCTGCGCTTCTCTTCCCTGCTTAGAGCCGGCGGCGCGATGGACCGCGTCTTCCCCTCGGCGTCCAGCGCCTCGTCAGACACGCAGCCCACCTTCATCTCATTTATTACCGACTCCGCATCTGACTGTCCCCAAAGCAGGTCGGAGTCGGGCTGTTCTGGACTCAGCATCATTTTCAGTTCTTTTTTTTTCTCCCCAACTTAAATGCGGAAAGGCTGAAATGGAAAAAAAAGCTATTTTAAACAAACTCTAAAGATAACTTAAAGCACAACTGAAACGGCACTGTGTCAAAAGCGAGGGCAAACACTTTAATGACAGAGATTACAAGTGAAGAGCTGCGAACGATCGGCATGTTTAACATAAATATTTGAAAGCTGACTTAACTGGACATTTTACCGAGTTACACCAACCTGTTAACTTATGTGGTAACCCTTTCATCGGTGCTGTTCGTTATTTGAAATCAATATTAAACGATTTTCTTTTAATTGATTTTCCTTAGTTTGAAAATTAATTCGCAGTATATATTTGTTAACAACAATATATACCTCATGAGCAAAAATAAAGGACACATTAAATCAAGTTATAATTATTTGTTTGTATTTGAATAACAGAATAGCGCAAAATTGGTTTAATATCTTTTTAGTTCATGCAAATTCATAATTTTGTTTAGATTTCCACTCATATAGGCCTATATACTTCGATATTTGTCAAAATCAGCCCCGTTTCGGAAGTTCCCTATTTCGCTTTACTGATATATAGCGTTCATCGTTCAGAATATTCCAGCCCAACTATTTAAATTGTAAATTTTATTTCTAGATCAAATTCGTACGAAATCCATAAACATTGAACAAGCATCAATTGGAAACTGTCAAACGGAAGTGAACGGTCGGAGTTTGTATTTTATCTGGACAACCCAGTATAGATTCAGGTTTCTCTCTCGCAGAACACGAACAGAATGGGAAAACACTCAGGAAAACTTAGATCAATCTGTTGCATCTTGAAAAGGTTGTTGTTGTTTTTTTAATAAAAAATTATAAGCATCAGCCACTTATAACAGACATCATTAGCAAAATATTCAATACTGAGTTAAATTCCGGCTTGTATTAAATTATTGATGTATACTATATATTATAGGGCCTATAATAAGGAAGTTTTTTGCTTGAAGTATGTAATTCATTTGTGACCATGGTGAATTTTTATCCTTTTAACATTCGTTAAAAAAGACTTCACATGGTAATTAAAGGAATGCGAGTTGTCTCTGGACGTTAAAACATGTTTTACGGAATTATTTGAACTCACCGTAAGAGGCGTGCTGGTGACTGAAGCCAGATCTTTGGAGAAGTTACCTGGATGGCAGGTCTTTAAGACACACAGACGAGTTCGCTTTGGGATCTTTTACAGTGACACATCTCCAGTATAGCTCATCATAACTCTCTCCTTGAAAATGCCATATCAGTTTGGCTTAAGGCCTTAAACGTGCTTTATATCAAATAACCCAGAGAAACGTCTAGTCGTCTGTTTCCTATTTTCACTTATACGGTTTTTTACACTTATTGCATTTTTTTTATTTGTTTTGTTCTTGATGTTATTTCTTTTGGAGTGAAACAAGTCTAAATGAATGTTGTCTGCTGATTCGAAATCTTGTGAAAGTCTTGCCTGATGACCCCGACTTGGACAACAATAGGACATGGACGGAGAGATAACATCAGAAGGAAAGTGCAGATATTTCTCGGATCTTCTGGAGGTAGCAGATCGGTGAGGCTTCATTCACAGTCACGCATACCGAAAGCTTCCTTCCGGAGAAAAACGTAGCTAGAGAGATTTCTGGCCGCCTTCTCGGTTCTGCTCTGCTGTTGTTCAGTCCAGTTTGTGTTCAGTACAGAGACGAGCCCTAAACGGTGCTCCCTAATAAAGCGCAAGTGACGAAGGGACGGAATACATTTGTGCAAACGTATTGTCTGCCTGTTTTCAGCCCCCCCTTCCTTCTCACCCTCCACTCCCTCCCTCCACGCGTATGTCGGAAACGGGCACCAATAGAGCGACTCCGCCGAAGGTACCGTAGGGGGGGTTTCCTTTCCCTCGTATGTGATAAATAATCATTTAGCGGGGATGACTAGTTTGCACTAAAGGCGTGTAGGTCAGGCACCAAGAGCTGTCACTTAGCGTTTTATTGACGTTGTGCGAGTCCGAAACACAATGGCAATGCAACTATTGATATGAAACTGAACTGAGAACAAACCACAGCATTGTAATTGCAATTATTGTGACTATAATCGGATTGGAAATTAGTTGTTTTAGAACTTCATCTTAAAGTTTGAAATGCGCGGAAAAGTTCAACAGCGGTATAAATAGTATATGGATGGGGTTCTCGGAGACTGGCCTTTGACTTAATTGCTGGAAGGGTAACCGACTACACATAACCATATCTTACCAGCGAATTACAGCAGCGAGCTGCGTCTCGTGCCGAAATCGTTCAGTGTCGGATCGCCGTCTGCGTGTATTAGTTTCCGACGCCAGGGGGCGCTGTCGAAATTCTCCGTGTTGTTTGTGAGCGCTCATTCCGTATTGTCTATTGTCTTTAAGTTGTGTTTGATTGCGTCATAATATGGACACACTCTGCAATTTAATCATCTGACATTACGTTAACGAATGATTAAAGGGGTCAAGAGACAAAGTAATGGACATACGGTTTTTAAGTCAGAAACAAGTTTATTTAATGTATAAAGTGTGACCCCTAAGGGGCCCATGCAAGTCATTCAAATCTTTATAACCATGCAGTTCAAGTGTCCTGTTTGATATCTGTACATTTGGGAACAGTACACAGATTTCTAATTGTGACTATCTGTGAAACATTTGGTATGTTTATATCATCTGTCTGTATATGCATAACTTTCTGAATGAGTGATTATCTGTATGTGCGTGACTATCGGTGTGTACTATTATCTTTGCAGTAAGTGACTTTATTTGTTAACATCGCTATCTCCGTATACGTGTGTGTATACGTCTCTGTGGTGAGGGGCTGCATTTGTATGTGTGTAGCTATCTCTATGCAGGCATGTAGCTGTGTGTATCTATGCAGGCATGTAGCTGTGTGTATCTGTACAGGCATGTAGCTGTGTGTATCTATACAGGCGTGTAGCTGTGTGTATTTATGCAGGCGTGTAGCTGTGTGTATCTATGCAGGCGTGTAGCTGTGTGTATCTATACAGGCATGTAGCTGTGTGTATCTATGCAGGCGTGTAGCTGTGTGTATCTATGCAGGCATGTAGCTGTGTGTATCTATGCAGACATGTAGCTGTGTGTATCTATGCAGACATGTAGCTGTGTGTATCTATGCAGACATTCTCATGCTGAATGAATTCCTCCTAACAGGTTGATTATAGCAATGCCATAGACAGCCTGTGACATGTGGCCGGGTCAGGCCTGGTGCTGAGTGGCCTCGACAGAGACCACACCGGCTGTGTAACAGCTAAATGTTCCTGAAATATTTTTCTGCTTCTTATATTGTTTTTATATATGAAATCATGATATGATAATAACAATGTTTTATTAGCCACTTACGCAAATGTGATATGCTTCTTTTGCACATCGCACCTTCTCTCCTTTGAGACATATACATGTATATTATACAGTTGTGAGTGAAGCTTGTGGTCCAAGTGCAGGGTCAGCCATGTATCCAGCACCCCTGGGGCATTTGGGCCTGGCTCGTGGGGGGGGATTAGATGTGTGAGAGCAGGAGACTCAGTTTAACATTTCATAACGGTCAGATCTCTCTAATAGTGTGCTCCTTACAGAAAATCTCCTAGCACAGTTCTCTATGTATCGCTGTGTCTGGTCTGTACATGTTGCCCCCCCCGACAGTCTGGCTGTCCGTCAGCCTGACCCCCCTGCCTCCTTGCCCAGTGGAGCATGCCCCCCCACG
>JAODKN010000001.1:42615527-42635508 GCA_026774425.1 Petrocephalus zakoni | reverse complement strand
CTTGCCCCAGGCCATGCTGTAGTCAATCATTTAAGTACAGTTTTTGTAACTATGAAGTTGCTATGCATGCCGAACTCTCTGAGTTACACCATCTGATGATGCTGCTCACACATCTGCAGTCCAAGTCTTGTGTCACTCACGCAGGGACTCTGCACTTCTTCAGAGTCTTTGTGTAGATTCTCAGGAGTCAGGGTGGACCCCATGTTTTTCCAAAGGTCATTCAAGCTGGGCTCTTGCTGTGGGTTTATGTCCCAGGTACATTTCAGTCAGGCAGAGCTTGGACAGCTCCCTTGGGGTCCTTCATGCTCTCACTGGGACAGGCTGTCATTCAGGCAGTAGGGGGTGTTGAGGGGGATATCGTGCCGGCTGGGGTGTCTCTCGAGGGGCCCCGAGCCTGGGGCGTTCTTTTTCTGTGAGCGTGGGACAGAGCCCCCACCACTGCCACTGTCATCACAGTACCGACACACAAAAAGCTGACACACAGACACAGAAAAACTAAATAATTACTCATATGAAAAATAATCAGTACACAAAGAAATTAAATGATACAGGCTGAAACTAAAAACTGAACCACACTGAAAAAAAGGCCGAAACATATAGACACCCAGTTGTCCCTGCTATGATCACCCTCACCCATCTTCTGTCACTCGGAAGATTGGAGTTTCCCAAAATTGAAATGAAAGGTGTTTTTTCTCACTGTTTGGAGCAGAGGGAATATTACTGAGTTGTCCTTAATGTGATAACCGGGACTGAAGCAGCCTTTCCAAGCAAACACGTGTCTCCAGAGGACTCAGTCTCATCTTCTGCGGTGAAGCTCAAAGTGCTGGTGAGCTGTGAGGACCAGGGGAATTGCGAAGTGATACCGTGAGATCCTGTTAATTAAAAAGGCACAAGCCAGGAGCCGGTGCCTGCCTGATCACAGGGTAGTTATCCTGTTGTCCCAGAACATCGCACATACATACCCACACCAGTTACAGTCGCCACTCAGTGGGGCATTTGCTGCTTATATCTGTTGTCCAAGACGCAGGAAGTGGTCTGTTGCTTCAGCTACGGTGAGAAGCGTGGGACAAACTTATAGGGCATCATCAAGTTGCCATGGAGGAAGGCAGTCATTACTTCTTTGTGAGTGTATGCATGTGACTGTGTGCTTGCATGGTTGTGTGGATCCCAGCCATGATCCAGGTGTCTCTGTTCTATCCAGGATCAGGGAAGGATCCAGGTATCTCTGTTCTATCCAGAATCAGGGATCGGTCCAGGTGCATCTGTCCTATCTAGGATCAGGGAAGGATACAGGTGTGTTTGTCTCAGTGTGCCTGCTGCATGGTGGGATTGAGGTGCTGACCCTTCCTGCTAATTAGCTGGAAGAGGGCCGACCGTTCACCTGAGTGTGACTAGGCAGGACTGTTGGGTTTGGCAGGGCTGCTAGGCATCAGGTGGGCGTGGACATTTCGACGGAGTGGTTATTCTTCTATCTGGGGACTGCCAGGTCTGACTGAGTCTGTGCACCATCTGGAGTGTGACGCCGTATCGCCTCGTCCCAGTTCTCTCGCTGCCGGGATCCTATCTCCCTGATTTCTGTTTCCTCGGCAGGTCCGTTAGCGGTCTTGCTTGACGAAGAAATGGCCCACATGATTCTGATTTCCTCTCCTCTTTATTTCCCCAGTCAAGATGGTGTAGCCAGAGTGACACAAGTTTCCTTCCCTGTGGGCCTGCCTGTGATAGCGGCACCCCTAGAGATTTTGGGTGGTATTACACTCTGAACCCACAGCAAACCTGTTATGTTCCACTAAATAGTTCTTAGGGCCTCAGGAATTGGCCTAACTACCCCCCCCCCCCCCCACCAACTAGTGAACATAGAGGAGTTCATTGGTAATGAAAGGTGGTGGTTGAGCGAACATGGGGGGGCTCTCAATCAGGGTTGGGGGGGGGGGCCTGAACACATTGCATACTTCGAGAAGCACTGGTGGACCCCAACAGCCAGTTCTGTCTTAGCAGCAGGTTAGGATGTTCTGCAGGTAGAACTGAGGGGTCAGTGATTGCACTCAGGACTTCGGCAGTATCAGGAAACATCAGCAAACATGTATTTTAATTTGCTAAAAATGTTAAGAATGCGTTTTGAGTTTTATTGAAGTTTCTTCCTGTTTATCTTTCCTTTCTATTTTCATACACCCCCTGCACCATCCACGCTCCCCTCCCGGGAGAGGGACCTTCCAGGCAGGTCACCATCTGCTGTCATCTTCCTCTCTGAGATTCCGCTTTCAGGTGGCTTTGTATCGATCAGCACTGTCGCTATGACTACGAGGGTCACAGAAGGCAAGTAAGAGGGTACAGGGAATGAAAGTGCCAGGATAATCAGGATATAAAGAAATGGAAATACATAGTAAATGGAAAATCTTTTCACTCTATTGGCTGGTGGTAATTTACGATTGATTTTTTTTTAAAGACTTATTGGTGATTTAGGGCTTACTATTGATTGAGGACTGCTTTCACTAAATTATGATAGTGGTCAACATCCGGGTGTGATTTTTTTTTTCTCCAGGGTAAATAGTGATTGAGCTTTTTTTTAACATCAAACCTTCAGATGTTACTGAATAAGCTGAGGATGGGCCCGGATGTGTGCGCACAAGCATGTATTGGTACAAATGTGATGTCACAGTGTCCCAAGCTGTACTGGCAAACGGTTGCTAAACCTGCACCCCTCCCCACCTCAGATCACGTAGATGTCAGACACTGGGGGGGTCCAGCAGTTGCCCCAAAGTATCCTATGGCATCTGCTTGCCCATTTATAAACATAAAGCCAGCTGTTGGTTCTCAGCCCAGTCTGCACTCTTATTGAACACATACAGAATAATCAGACCATAATTCACTTGTCTGCCCTGGAGCCGACTGGCTTCCCCAATAGAAATCAAAAAATGAATTATTCCGATTTCACCCCCCGTACTGATATCTGTCTCCTTTTGTAATGGAGATATGCTGGATCTCCGCTCAGCCTTTCAAACAAAGATCGCGACAGACTGGATGAGGGTACCGCCGTCTGAATGCCTAACTGAGAAGTCAATGTCGGCCATGTTCAAATTCATTTGCTACAACGACCATTTCATTTTGAGTGAATCATGTGCCCTCTTGTTCCATTACAGTCAATTCATAAAATGGTTAGGTTATAGTAAAAGTATACTTTGTGTGCGAGGGTTAGCATCTGTCCTAGATTCTGTGCATTTTGTGTAAGGTTAGGTTATTGTGTAGCTGTACGGTGTGCTAAGTTCACAAGTCACTCAGAAAGGGAAGAAGCCATTTTCTTGCCCTGAGCCTGGTCATATTCTGGAACATTCATCTCACATCACAGGAGTCCAGCCCAAAGTCTAAGCCGCACAAAAGAGCAGATTTGTTCTGCAGTCACTGCCCAGCCGTGGACATTATCCATCATTTGAAGAATGAATCCAAGGGCAGCTGCACCTGTGATGAACTCCTCCAGTGCTCATTGTCAATGACTATATCTGACTAGGCCTGTGATGCTGCTGTATGGGAATAAGGACCAATCTGTTAAACTCTGTATGGTTGTATAGAAGTACAGTGGAGACCCAATGATCCCATTTTTTACCGAAATGCTTACTGGCTTACTGGGCCATGATGGGCAGGGGCACCATGAAGGGGCAGGGGGGTTAGGATGATTCCCAGGGCCCTAAAAAATTTGCAACATAATTAGATTGGTCTCGGTTGGGGTCCAAAATCTCTAGTGGCACCACTGACCATAGTAAAGAGGATGTGCAAAGGTAGCAGCAGAAGGTAAGAGGAAGGTCAGGCCAAAGAGAACCGGCTAAGCCAGCTTTGAATATGCCCCCTCTTGGTTTTAGAACAGAAGAACGCATGTACAGAAATCATTCTGATGATCTGCAGCTAGTCTTCATGCTCGCTTTGATAACCTCGATTTGTCGTGGCTCTGTCTGCATCTGCTAACGACACTCTGCAGCTGAGGTGACCTCTGTGTGCTGGGAGGACATGGCTGGACATCAGCTGTGCCGAGATTAAGTGTCAGTGACTTAGGGATGTTTAGCCTCAGGGGTCCTGTGGACAGCATCCTGTCACTACTCCTGTGCCCCGCCCCCAAAAGTCTTATACCTGCGGGTGACTGTCTCTGTGCCTCATTAATAACAGCTGACACTGGCCAAAGAGATCTATCTCAGCCCCCTGTTTCAGACACTGAAATCCAACCCCCCAAGTGTGTGGGGGGGCAGATTGAGAGTACCAGCAAAGGCATTAGGACAGGTAGACTGTGGCTGATTGAATCATCGATTCCAGTTCTGACTTGGCTGAGCATTGTCACTGACTGACCAGTTTTTGGGAAGTCATTCAAAGATTTAATTCCATTTAAACAAGCAATTGTCATTTATGTGATCAACTTCTTTATGTCGGCACAGGGGTGTCAGTTTATCCAAGTGGTCCTGCGATTGTGTGTCAGTTTCTGAGTATGTGCTTGCGAAGTTGTTTCTTTATGTGTCTTCATGAGTGTGTCTCCTGTGGAGATGCACAAGAAACATGAGATGGAAAAGAGAGGAAAAGTATGAGAGACAGAGAGGATGGGAAGGAAGTCAGTAAGGGACAGGAAAGGAGAAAGAGAGAAAGAGAGAGAGAGAGCAGGAAAGAGGACACAACGGTGTAAAAAAATGAATCATTTGTCAGTCATAAATAAAAAGATTCCCCATCCAGTCCTAATTAATTTGGCATCAGTAAAATATGCCAACATTGTAATGGAAACATATCATTTAACAGACAGCAGGTGGAACTTGCCGTTTCCCATAAACTGCTCCCCACTGTAATTACAGCTGAATCCATGTGAAGTCATCAGGATGCCAGGAGCTTTGAATGAATGTTAATCAGAGCTGTTAACGTCCATTACAGATGCCTGTTCATCCACAGAGAAAGCTGCTCTTTACCATTGCTGCCTGCCTTTATGTTGCAGGTAGGACACTTCAAGGACTTTGCTTTATTAACGCTGATGTAAGGTAGCATGAGAGAAGCGTGTAGGGAACAGGCAGCTGTGGAACTGCAAAGCTCTGGTCACCTTGACTTTTTTGTAGTCCTGCAACAGCCGCTTTAACTTCTCTCCCTGCCTTCACTTTCATACATCTGGAAATAGGAAACCATATGTGCGTGGACTTATGGGAAATGTAGTGTTTAGCGTGTAAAGGGATTATGGGAAATGGTGAGTAGACGGAGTATGGCAATTATGGGAAACAGTGCTCAAGGACTAATAGCATTATGGGAAATGGGATGTTCTGATTGAAAAGGGATTATGGGAAATGCTATGTACAAGGGATAAGGGAGTCATAGGAAAGAGTGTGGATTGTGGATATATAGAGACTGTATTCCAAACCCCCCCATCCTCTTTAATTAAGGAGATGTCTTACACATTAAGCAGGAATCTGTGTTTACATCAGGGGTATAAAAGAGCAGTACAACAGCATTTTACAGGTAGAAGGCACTTTAATCTGGGAGGATAACAGAGGGCCCCAAACAGCAGTGCAGTCCCAAGAGGGTCCCCCTGGTATTGTAAGGATCCAGTGCTCCAGTGCAGTACACAACATAGCTTTCTAGAGCATACCAAGTGCTAACCTTCATGGGGTGAACCAAGAGCTGCTCAACTGGCCTCCCAGCCAACCCAAGGTGTCTGTGTGTGTATTTGTGTTGCCCAGTCTCATTGATATTCCACCCTGGTGTGGCAAATGGTGGAAAGTATGAAGAGCCAATCAGGGTCACGGCAGCCATCCAGTGCCAGTGCGTTCACCACACAGTAGCTAAAGTGGTGAAGAAGCAGGAGAGAATTCACTAATAAGGGATTATTAGGAGGCCAGATTTGACAGGGCCACAGTGGGCAATTTGTTAATGTGTAAAATCTTTTGCATTTTGTGAAACCTATAAATACTGGGCCCAATGATTTTTCCAGGTATCCATGTCCCTCTGATGCCTCTGCAGAGAGTATAGAGGGTGAGGGTGGAGATGAGCGAATAGTGAGAGATGGGGGGAGGAATGTTGGCACTGAAGAGAGGAGTCTAATGGTGTGGGATTGTAGGTAAATGCTGACTGTTTGTTTTGCCTGATGTGCTGGAGGCTCACGCTACACTCACCGGCCCGGAACCCATCCCCACATTCCTGTCCTCCCACCTCCTGGGCTGTTTCCCTCGGAAATGGCTTCGAAAATTGAAGCGAATGCAATTTGAAGATGCTAAATATTTTATATGTTGAATTCGGCTCCTTTTCTCACGCGCCAGGCGTCCCAACGCCAGATGAGAGCGACAACACGCGTGACATGGCAGGTGCCTCTCCGTGCTTCGTGATTAACTGTGCAAACAAGGCCTCCAGGGGCAGACCCTGTCTAATACCAGGCAGCTTGATAAGACACACACAGATAAATTATATTCCCGTTTCTGAAAGATGAGCAACAAGCACAAAAACAGACCTGGGCTCTTCAGCATTGACGTCTTGTGCATTCTACTAGATTTTACTCACCTTATTGCCTCAATAACTTCTCTGATCTTGCCATGAATACCTCATGCAATACAGATTTGACACGGTCCCGTATCACCCTGGATGTTTCAGTCAAGTGTGAGACACAGGAGTGTCGGGCAGGTGAGATATAGAGACCATCTGCTGTGTAGAGTATGGATTCCCTACCTTTTGTTGTCCGGAAAATTTAAAAAATTGTTAAGTTGGGGTGGGGACAAATTACAGGAGTAGTCGTGACTTGTACTGGGTCAAAATGGGACACAATATACAAGATAAGCTGGGGAAGGTGCTGGAAATATATACTATAAATAGTTAATTAATCAACCCCTGCACAAAACTGCCAGCCTTTCGTAGAATACTGTCCTGGAAGAGGGGGTCGGGAACCCTACTCAAGAGTCTAAACTCCAAATGAGAACTTGTTTCACCAAAATGAGTCTTGTTTTCCTCGTTTCTCTTTGTGTATGTTATAGTCCTGCTCCTAAATAAAAGCATCAACAAAAAATGGGGGGAATGGAAGAGAAGACAGTGAGATGTTTGTGTGTATGTGTGTGCAGTAGCACTGCACATAGAGACAACCTTGGCTGAGGTGGCCCTGACTCTTGCTTTGTAAAGTCCACCATGCAATGCGTCTCTTCATTCAGAGCTCCTGTTACTCACTGCGCCCTGGGCTCCAAGGTTAACCCACTCCTCCGTAAGTAAATGGGAAAATCTTTCGGCATTTTTATGAGCACATTTTCAGGATACCACAAACTTTGAATGGATCTTTTTTCCCCCCACAACTAGAATACTAAGGTTTGCCTGTCCGAAAACAGGTCACGATATACACAGCACTCAGCCTTCAGTCTAAGCACATTTTAAAAAGCATAAAAACACAGTTTTTGTTAGGAATGAAACATATTTGTTTTTAAAAGGCATCTATTTGGTTTAAAAAGCAAAATTATGCTGTGTATGTTTGAAAGGAAAGTACCCAAATAGCCCTGCTCTCAGATTTGTTATTTACCTGTTGTACCTTTGGATCTCATGCTATTACGTGAAAGGCTGTTCTAACTATCAGAGGAAGAGATTACCTTGTATTCAACCCAAACAAATAAAAGAATTTCCACACTGATACAGACTCACAGACATGCACAGACATAGAGATAAACACTCACACTGGTAAAACACAGATACATGTACATACTTGCACATGTGTACCATGACACGAGTACTAGCGAAATGAAACAACTCATTAAAATCGATGATAAGCTTCTCTGTGTGGGATAAGTCAACAGACTTTCAGAACGCTGCTTCTGAACTAACGTTTGTGGACCACCTTCTCCTATCTCAGCATCTGAGTACAGAGGTTAAAGCCAAGCACCAAGCAAGCTTTTTAAGTACACTTCACCCCCCTCACCTCGAATCTGAATGTTTTCTGTATCTATCAGGCTTGGGCAATAGGGATGATGGTGCAGCCCAGACCTTCTCAGACTTCGGCTATCTGCTCCCGTACCTTACGCTTTTCATCAGGGCAGGACCTGTTGCTAGGTAACCCTGGGGCACAGCTGCAAGCTAAATCAAACCCTTTTTTCGGCGTTATGAGCGAGATGGGCTGTAATTTATTAGACCGATATAGGAGGCAGCAGTGTTGAGCAGTGTGCTTACCCTATCGGACAAGCAGACCAGAAGGGTGCGCGCTCAGATCCAGCCATAACCGTCGCTATCATAATCCAGTGCCAAACACAAATCTTCTCGTTTGAAATTCCATACGTTCTCTCTTCATATGTGTGAATATATATGTTTTAGTTTTCGTTATAGTCAAATACACATTTACACTAACAGATGTCTATTGATTTGCAATAGTCATATTTTCAGTTCTTTTTTTAGTAACAAAGCAATAATTAAATAATAGGTAAACAGTTGTTTTAAGGGGTCAATTCAAGGCAAATAAAGACTCTCTAGCATCGGATAATGCGCAAATCTTAAGTACTTACGGGTTGCCGATTAATTAAGGGCTATTTTAGGCATGCTCTGCAACTAGGACATCGTCCAGTGATGCTCGTCTTATCGGCATTTGGGTTTTTGTTTTATTGTAAAAGTGTTTTCTCCGTTCAGTCTTCAACTCACATCATTTGCGTGGATCTGTATATCTATGAAGCCTTATTTTCAGTAATATAATTGCAGACTTAACTCAACTATCCTGACTATTCTATATTGTATTTTTTTCAAGCATGCAGTACAAAGACTATAGACTCATAAGATACTTTTTACTAATTGGAGTCGAAAGACATAGAAGGATAATTGGTGAGAGACAATATTCTGTGATATCCATCCTCATGAACTCGGTCTTCATCTGTCCATCCTTTGACGGCCGCATCGTCTCCTTTGGCGCAATGAAAGTGCACGGGCGCGCGCTAATAAAGTAATCGTGCTTTTGTGAAACTCTTCCCTAATGTGCGACTGATGAATATTTTTTCGGATGGCTCCTTCAGGCCATTTCTGATCAAAACAAACGCACCTGCACTTTTGAAATAGCATCTCCCCCTGGACCTGTAAAAATTGACTCCCTGGCTTCCACTACGAGCCAATTATGCGCCATCTGTTCCCTTCTCGGCTCTCCGGCTCGCTGTTTCTGCTATTGTTTCTATAATATCAGACTGTGTAAATTGATGTTATTGGGTATAGAAACCGAGGAGTGATGGAGCACGGATTAATCGAACCCAGCAGCCGAGTCGAGCCTACTGGCCAGCAGACTGGACCAACGCTCTGAAGGCCATTTGTTTAATATCCGACGGAAAAAAACTTCTCATGTGATTACATGGTTTTTTATACAGTTATGATTTGTTGTTATGTTTGCTGTCCTACAGAGAAATTAGTTCAGGCAACATCAAGCGTAATTAACAAATTTAACGCATGCCATTTCCCATTTAAAACTCAAATGCGGTCAAAATCATTAAAAATATTAATAGTGCCGACTAGTATTGACAAAAAAGCGTGGCAACTTAGATTTTACCGAATGATTTTATTTAGGTGGTGAGATGACGGGCAATGAGGAGCACGGAGCCCGTCCCTTGGCGGGGGCCCCGTTATTCCCCGTTACAGTAGGTATTGGACTCATTACTCTCTGTCACTCGGGACAGGGAGGCAGCGCGCTGATTTAATTCCGCGATGGTTCGAGGCCCTCGGACAGCTGGATCCCCCATCCGAGCAGCCGCGCCAATAAAGCTGGGATCTATTGCGAATGTATATCATTTACAACAGCACCTGACAGACAAACAATAACTGTAATCAGTCATGGGGGCGAGGTGCTCGGCACACTCGCACCGACAGCCGCCAACCGCTGCATCTGGACAAAGACGCATGTGTTACACCGGGATGTTCGGTGTACGCTTAATTCGGAGAAATTATTACAGGAGTATAAAGGGAAAAGTGCCGGGGTGTATTCCGGATGCCAGTAGAACTGCACCAAACAGACCCTACGGAGACTGCAGATCTGGAACCGGAGGATACTCGGGGCGGCACAGACGGGACAGAATCAGACCAATACGTATACACACGTATCGCTTTGGTTTATATGCATCGCTTCATTTCTATAAATAAAGCATGGTGCAGTTCCTTCAACCTTTTTAGATTTTACTTCCGACCTGAAAATCGTTCAGAAAGAAATTATTTTCCTTATATGATCGCACGCTGCATACCACAGTACGTTCTATCTGTCGTATTGTATTCGCAATGGGGAGAAAGACAGGGCGATTTCAGTCCCAGGACCGTATCATTATGTAATTGAAAGGATCCCAACAGATCCACAGACAGATACAGTACGTTCCTTATGCTGCAATGTAGCAGAATATATGGATGATCTCTGCTGGTCGCTTTACCTTAATCTTAATGGGTCTAAGGTGTGCGAGGACATCCCTGACTGTCTCCCAAAGTCAGATCTCACAAGTGGGCATGGAGTTTACGGAGATAGTATAACTGTAAGTCCAGAAAACACACAGCACTTACAGTGTCTATCGAGCTTAAACAAAGATAAGGACTATAGTGAGAGCGTATATTGAAGTATACAATATATCCCAATATTATTAAGAGAATAGCGTACATTGCTTAATGGAAAATGATGGAAATTATTTTGTGATTGAAGTTGAACAGGGACTAGGTCGTAATCCATCAGGATTAGCCTTCGGTGTGGTGAGCGTAGATCTGCTGTTCAGTCAGGCATATAACCAGAGCTCAATAAGACGGAGATGACACATGGGTATACCCAGCCATCAATGTCAGTGAGTTCTGATAGTTCCACTATTTCAGACAGAACTGGTTTGCTGTTATATATAATCAAATAATTAATCAAATGAAACGTAGGCCTACATATGACTGTATATGCCCATATTAAATTATTCATAATTGAGTAAACTGGAAATAAATAGGATTTTTGCAAATAACGCCGAAAACATTTCTAAAATTTTTTTATAGACCGTCATTCAAAACGTTATGGTCTTCTGCCATCTAGTGGTAAGATGGTGAAAAGGATGACGCACGTTAGTGGTTTTTCGTTCAGAACAATATTGAGCAAGGTTGAGGTGTAAAAAAAAACGTTTTACAACATGACAACTTCAAACATTCACTTTAAAGAACGAGACTCATCCCTTTGGGCCCAGTAACCTTCCCTTTTATGACACTTCTGCGATTTCCAGCTCCTTCCTGCTCACAGATTCCCTGAGTCTTTGCTACTCGCTGGCTTATTAGACAGAATGTCTCTTCCTTAATTTCCTTCTCAGCATCGTGTCAGCCGAGCTGTTCTGAATCTTATTTGTTTTTGTGATGCCCCTCCTCCACACCTTTCTGTTCTGTCTTCTCCATTCCAGAATGTACAACTGTGTCTTCTCTTTCATCAGTGGACACTTGGTGGAGCTCTACATTGCCCTCAAGTACTGTATTTTTAATGTCCTCTCCTTTACACCCTCTTTCCTGCAGCTCCCCTGCCTCTGGCTCCATCCCTTCCCCACTCTCTCTCCCCCCTCTTTCATCCCTTGCTTCCTCACCCTCCCTTTCCACCATCTCCTTCTCCAGCAGCTGCACCCTGGCCTCCATCTTACGAGCGCTGGACTCCAGCTCAGCCATGAGCCGTGCCAGTTTGGTCTGCAGGTTGCCTAAGCCGTTCTCCAATTTCTCCACCTTCTGCTCTATCTTCTCCTCCTCTTCCTGGTTGCCTTCACCTGTGGCTGTGTCCTCCAACATGCCCATCTTGGTCAGGATCTGCCGGCCCTTCTCTTCCAGGAGCTGCTTGGCTGTGGGGAACTCGGCCAGCACCACCATCAGGTCCTCCTTGGACAGGCTGAACAGATCCGAGTGGCCAATGCTGCGGATGTTTGCCGTACGGCGGTTGCCAGATTTGTTTCCTACAAGAAGAAATCATTTAACTAACATTCCAAAACATCCCTTACAGAGAAGCAGCATAAACTAGACTCAAAACTAGATGTCTGAGGAACAGAATGTTAAATATTCTCCAGAAAAGCATGCTTTACCTTTGATGTTGAGAATGCTGATTTCTCCAAAGAAGTTCCCGTCACTCAGCACAGCGAACTGCGTGACGCCGTCGTCGGCCACCACAGCTAGCTTGCCCTCCTTGATGATGTACATTTCATGGCCCACGTCCCCCTTCTTGCAGACATACTCCCCAGGGCTGTACACCTATACCGTGAGATGGGAGCAGTAACATGTTCTCAGGGAGCTATAAGCACAGTCATGCTGAAGCTATACCTGCTACCTGACAGCCCTTGTTAGCTGAGAGCATAGAGTTTCTAGCTTCTAGATCTGGATGAGCTACACTGATACTGGAATGGTACAGTATGGTCTGTTGGGCGCTTTGTTGAGCCTACCATTGACAGTAGGTTCCCAAATTTAGTAATTATAGAGTCAACATTAGTGCATCTCCCCCCCAAAGCTGTGGCTTGGCTTTACCTGGGGTGTAAGCTTCAGAACTAGCTCCTCCAGAAGACTGGTCTCGCAGTTCTGGAAGATGGTGACTTTGGAGAGTGTGGGCAGGTGCACGCTGACAGCGATTGCCGTGCGCAGACGACCGGGCAGCTGTTGCAGGATTTCGTTTTCCCGCGTGATCTTCTTGTTGATGTGGAGGTGCTGATACCAGTTGTTGACCCGGTTGCGTAGCTCTCTGTCGATACGCCGGCTCCGCAGGTAGCTCTTCACCAGCTCGTGGTTGGGGAAGAAGACGTTGTCTTGGTTTCGCAAATTGACAATCACGCTCCCCACATTGCCCACCACTGAGGCGAACACGAGCACGGCGATGAGCAGGTCAGCAATCATGAACAGGTACTCCTCTTCGCGCTGGGGGTCAGGCGTGTCCCCCACCGTGGTGAGGGTCAGTGTGGAAAACCAGAAACTGTAGAAGTACTGCCTACGCTCGGACGCAAAACCGGGCTCGGAGATGTTGGGATACACCCAGGGGTCTGAGCCAAAGCCAATGTAATCGGATAGGGCAAAGTAGAGGCAGGAGTTCCAGTGGATAAGTACAAAAATGTACAGCATGAGTTTGGAGATGCGGAAGATGTTGGGGTAGGAGGTGCGGGTCTCCATGCGATCAAAGGCCTCCGACAGCCTGGGCGAACGCAGAAAGCGATTGACCCGCACCAGTGGACAGTGGATGCCCAGCCGGAAATACAGCAGGTCAGTGGGCAGGATCGATAAGACGTCCCACAGGAAGTGTGAGGAGCGTAGGTAGTGCTTCTTCAGGTGCGCTAGGTCACGCACCAGGATGCCCTGCTCCAGGTACCCTGCAGGGGGCGACGTCAGCATGGTCACAGCAGCTCTATGGGTGTATGCATGCTACTACCTGAACTCCACATCCTCTGATTGGTATGAGTGTATGAGCCTCCTTATAAAACAATATAACACAACTTAATGGGAACCTTCCAGTGGGGGGAGCCACCTATCATTATAATATGTAACATTTTTCTATAATGAAACAATTAAATAAATAATCACTACTCCTAATAATGATAATAATACTTATAATAGTAATAATAATAAGATTAATAATGATTATGTACCTTAATAAACTATAATAAACCGTGATTTGAAGTCAGCATCTGTCATTATTTCTTGGATCATGTTAACTTTTGATTTTGATACCCCGATGCAAGAATAATATGAGCTTGAGATTGCTAACAGAATTAAATTTCTATACTGAATTTACAGTGATCCTTAGAAGACGGCAGCCTAGGCAATTGCTCTCAAATGCACTTGGATGTCTTTGAATATTAATTAATTTGCCAGTTATTGAAGTAACTAGCACTGAGATAAGTGACAGCAGCGCCCTTCGCACGCCGCTGCCACTACCTGACAGATTCGTACGGACGCCCCATGGCACCTTCTTGAACGATGCCACCTGAGGCGATTGCATTGGCGAAAATGAAGGCGAGAAAGCCTCAGGCATCATTCACTATGTTACCTGAGGACTTCATATAAATTCAAATCTCATTAACCATATTTACATATCTTCAGCTTTTTGCAAAATTTAAGCGGGACAAAACACGTGAATTAGCCATACAAATAATTAATCATAAAAAAATGAATAAATTAGGTATGACAAATTTTAAGTGGTACACTACCAAATATATAGAAACATCTGTCTTTCACCATTAAAATTGCTCCTTAATCCTTTCCTGATAACAATTCTGACTTATCAGATTTTTAATTAAAGATTTCAGTTTAAAATGTAAACAATTTGCTTAAATAAGAGCCCACTCAAGCGTGAGCTGGTGGGCGTCTGACAGCAGTACCCCGATCATCACACACGTGTTAAATAAAGGCTGACTGCATGTCTGCTGCTGTTTTCAGGTAGTTGCTCCTTTCACTTTACCCATAGCACTAGTCCAAAGATCAGGATGACTGATAAGGTCACCCTGCTCCTTGGCTTTTGCACGAACTCAATCAGGTCTGCCCTCTGCACTATGTAGAAGGCTATGGAATGTGACCTTACCTGTATGGAACTTGACTATAATATCAGCCATGTAGAGGAGGTCCGATATGTAGTCAATGGTAAGCCACACTGCCAGGTAGTTATTTTCAATGTCATAGAAGCAAGTCCTGCATGGCACCATCAATAAAGGCATTAGTTCATGCAAAATCTGTTGTGAAATTTGGCTGAGTCTGTATTACATAAGTCTCTGTACCAGAGCCTTTGTGCATGTGAAGACCTCTGTTCAGAGCTCAATCAAACCTGCAGATGATGATCACCCAATTGTAGAGCACAGGAAACACCATGATCTGAAGCCATATGTAATAAAACTCTTCTGAAGGGTCAACTGTCCACTCTTTCCAGCTGCATGGACAAAGAGAATTAATGGAAGTGGTACTGGTCTATCAAAGCACTATGTTTATGTTTTACTGCTACTTGTCTGGTTAACTAAGAGGGTCTGTTTGACCAGAGGGAGTGAGAGAGAGAGGGGGATTACACACAAAGCACCTTTCACATGTCAGATCACCAGAGAGTACTCAGAGAATAACAAGCAACCCAGTGTCTTTACGGTGAACTAGATTAATGTCACAAGATAGAGGTCGGTATGATGTACTTATTTCATCATTACTCACTTCAGCTTGTTTTTGACCTCGACCAGATTTTTCCCATTCTTTCCTTCCCCTTTCTCGTCCACCACCTTCTGCATGACCTGCCTCCGCAGTAACCCTCTCCAGCGACTCATCCCCTTTTCAAAAGCCCTTGGCTGTGCAACAAGGTGACCTCAGCCCCAACGCCGCGCAATAGGAACCCACGACTGCGCCCACCGTTGAGCTCTTTGCTGAGAACGGTAGCCTAGGGTGCCCTGCCTAGGAAATGATGATGCCAGATGTCATATGCCTCCATCTCTATGACGACAGCAATAGTCACCTGTAGGCCCCGGGAGCATTGTTTCCATAGTGGCACAGGCAGGTGCATGCCCCAAGGAATGAGTCCCCCAAATGATTGCTTTTGTTAGACCTGTCTAGGTACTGTATAATTCTGGCGAAAAGGAACTAGCAGGAAATATTTTATTCCGTTTTCAGTTCCAGCATGACCTGTAGAATGTAAATTAGAAATATATACAAAAAACAATACATTCAAGTTCCAGGTGTAAAATTTATTGAGAACCACAATGAAAGATTTACGAATAGATGTATAATTTCGGGGGACGTTCAATAAGTGCCAATTTTGGAGGGAAACCTAAAACAACTTCTTTCTTTTGCGTATTCATTACATGTATTTTTATTTGCATGTAATGTAGCCAACAGGAATTCTCAGTATTATAAATGGGTCGGAAAAACAGCAGAGCGACTCTTGGGACGTTTTTTCCGAGGGCGGGTCCGCGCTCCCCGAAGACGTCGCCGCGCCCCGGGGCCGCGCTTGCCGATGACGTCAGCACGCCGCTGCGTGAGGGTGTGTGTGCGGAGTCCGAGTAAGATGGCCGCTGGTTACTAGAGTGATCTTGGGTTCGGGGGGAAAAAAAATATCCGTCGGGGCGGCTTCGAGAAGCAGAGGCGGGGAGCGGCGGCGTGTGCGGATACTCGGCCCATGTGTGGGGCCGCGGCGCGCTGCTCTGCCTTTCGGAACCGGGCCGCCCGAATGAGCGCCTTGGAATGAGAATCAGCGTCTCCCAGCGAGCGGGGGCACAGAACATCGCGCGGATCTGCCAGGTGAGTAACGGGCCGCCCCCCGCGGTCCCGGACCCCCCGGACCGCGCCTCACTCGCCCCCCGACAGGCGTGAGCCCGGCCCGTGCTCCTTAGCCGCAGGGAGCGGCAGCGTCCCGGACTGCGTCCTGTCATTAACAGCCCTGCTGAAGGTTAGTTAGCTGGTTAGATCGTGGCGGGTTATACGGTAGGTGGCTGCTGGTTATACGCTTCCCAGGCGGCGCACACATGCTTGGCAGGTGCTGGCTGGGTGAATACTGGATAGATCCCAGGGAAATAGTGGGTATGTGCTGGGTAGATGGTGGGTAGATGGTGGTTAGATGCCGGATAGATGTTTCTCTTACGTGGGTCTGTAATGAGTGACCTGAGCTGCCACCGACCTGGAGGAGGGTGGGTGAGGCACCTCCCCCCTGAGCCCCACCCGGGGCTCGGACCCTATTTGGGGGGCTACTCTTCTCCCTGTGTCTGCTCGGACTGTGGGTAACTGATCTCCCTGGATCCTGCGTCTGCCAGCTTCTCTGTTTGCTGTTTGTGTCTCAGTCCGGGCTGTTGGTGCAACAGTGAGATGCCAGTCATGCGGTGTGACCTTATAAAACCGTAAAAGACATACTGACCTGGGGGAGGCTGTGATTAATCTGCCCACCTGTGCCGCCCCGATAATGGCCCGTTTCAGTGGGAGGGAACAGGCTGCTTGCTGTCCTGTGTCATGCTGTGCTGACTGTGCTGTCCTGGCCATAAACAGTCTTCCACAGTACCTTTACCCTCAGTGTCTTTTCTTTACTGTAGTAAAAAATGCATTTTATTCCATTAAATTATTTTAAAAGTATGCATACTGCCATCCAGCAAAGATGAATGCTCTTTGAACTATATAAGAACTTTTTTCCCCAGTGTGTGTATTTTGGGGAAATTAGTTTCAAGACATTATATGTTGAAATTATCGCATGCCATAAAAACACCCCTTAAAATCTGAGCCAAGAACATGACAAGGAAAGAAAATGAATGATACCATTAATATGTAAACCAAGTTAGACTTTTGCGTTTTGTGGTAGTTCAAAGTCTTGCTGCCCTTAGAAAGTATTTCACATAAAAAGTCTAATGGCCTTAGCTGGTAAAACATTAAGTCAAAAAACCTTTGTTGCAGTCTTTCTCCAGTCTTGGCAGTTATGTGCAGAGGTGTGATACACCTGGCGTGTGTCAGCGTGACTGTCTTGTGTCTGTGTGTATTTGTCTGAAATGCAGCTGTAAGCTCTTCACTCTCCTCTTCACTGGACCCACTGTGGTGTAATCCATGACAGTGAGGATCCTGTGCCGTGCTCATGCCCGTTACGCTGGTCTGCTAGGTGTGTGAATGTACACGGGCCCAGTCTCTCAGCAGCCATGGGCTGTGACCAAAGTCCACGGCCTTTTAATCTGATCCTCCTGTGGACATGATACGGTAACATGAGTGTCGAGGGCAATGAGGAAGGCGCTCCGCTGTCAAATAATTAACCAGGACTTAATGGCACACCGTGTCAGAAACGGCCGGCGTAAACAATTTATAAGCTGGTGAGATAGTTTGTTGTCAGTAGTTCTAGTGCCCCCTGTTGGTGCTTGATGAAGGCTGCGGCTGTGTTGCTGAGCCTTAATGTCCATGTTGCCCAGCCCACAGGGGTGGAGCACCTGAAACTGACGGTTGTGGACGGGCCTGGGGGGTGTGGAGCATTCTTGTTTTTTTTTTCCTCTCCACTGGCTGACATTTAATTAGAGCCTAGCATTCCTCTGTCGTTCATCGGCCCGCTGACTTTGGCTTCCTTCGTGTGAAGCTGTCTGCGCAGTGGCTGCGTGCCTGTCACTCTTAGGTATGGACGTGGAGGACAGCAGACCTGCGGTTTATGTCTGCCAGTGCTGTCATAGAAAATGCCTGCCATATTGGTTCCTCCTGTTGGGGGCAGCAGATTCCAAACATCCACAAAGTGAGTAACACGGGCCTTATCTGCATTTCTGTGCAGGGGCTGAAATGAGCTCTAGGCCAGTGTTTCATAACCCAGTCCTCAGGGACCTACCCTCCAGACAGTCCACATCTTTGCTCCCTCCCAGCTCCCAGCCAATCAAAAGTGCTGAATAGCTGGTACAGGTGTGCTGGGAGGGAGCAAAACATGGGGGCCCTTGAGGACTGGGCTGAGATACATTGCTCTAGGCTCCAGGCTTAGCACTGGGGACTGACTTGGTGGTGGGCGCTATGCTAATGTGATGATGTAATGTATAAATCACCACGAGGGTGACGTGATCATGCTGCTGCTGGCCGGCCCAGCTTTCTAGCTCTATCGAAGCCATCAGGACACATGTTCTTTAGGGTAAAGTGTGTCACTATATAGGAGCTGAAGGACCCTCGTGCCACGGGACTCGATGGATGAGCCCGTGTGCTCTTCTCTTTCTTGTTGACTTTTTGTCTAACATCGTGTCCAATTTTATGTGACACCGAGTAGTGTTTGTTTTTTAATAAAGGGCAAAATGTTAACATTGACGTTTTTGTGGAAGGTGGCCCTCGCGGGGGCCGGATTCGGAAGCACGTCGGTCCCAGCACTGAGAAGGATAGGCTTAAAGTAGAAACTGCTGAAGTCTCCTTTCTCTTCTCATTGCGGACGGTTCATTTTTTCTCACCCTGCCCTTTAGGTCTGCAGCTAAGGAAGGGATTCCCAGCACCTCCCATGAGGTGACAGGGCCGTGTGTCCTGGGGCATTCTGGGTAGAGAGGGTAAGAAGGTATGAGGAGATGAGACTTGCTTCAAATTGCCTTCGGTTTTGAGAGCAGAGATGACAGTACGTGTGTGCGTACCCGTCAGCATGAATCATCTGACTTGGGATTTGTGGGCGATGTTTTGGAGTGGACCGTAAGACGAGTGGAGCCGAGTAGGCCGGGCCGTCGTGGGCGGTTATGAGGCTGACATGCGATGCTCTTGGCTCTGTATTCCACGCCCCCAGTGCCTGGGAGCCTTTGCTATGCGTTACGCAACACTGGGTGCTATTTTTTTTCTGCCTGAATGGTTATATCGAAGTCATGTTTGACATAATTGCATGTTATGAATGTGTATTTGCATATTTTTGCATTTTAAAGTGTTTTAAACAGAACAGAGTACTTATCACGTACATTTCATTTATGACTGGTTTCCACATTGTTCATTTTGTGTGGGAGATTATGTTGGTTACGCTGCACTAATGCATGGTCCTGCAGTGTGAGGTACAGTGCTTACACTCATACTGGACTTACCTTGCTGTTAATCCAGGGTTTACATGCACACTGGAGTTACACTGCTATTTGCCCAGTGTATACATGCACACTGGAGTTACACTGCTATTTGCCCAGTGTATACATGCACACTTGACTTACAGTACTGTTAATGCAGTGTAATTAGTTGTAACACCTGCATGGTACCATTTGTGCTGTGCCCAGGAGTTTTACAGCCTATTAGATTCTAGCGGACTGATGGGCGGGGCCCCACTTCTCAGTTTCTGACTCTGACCGGGCGGGTGCTCCCTTGGCAGGGCCGTGGGCTGGCAGGCTGGGTATGGAGTGGTGTCGACTCCAGACTGGATGACAGGGAGCCCCCAGAGAGCTGACGACCGGCTGCTTTCAGTGGGACGCCCAGCCAAGGGAGAGTGATCGCTGGAGGAGAGAGGGTGACGGAACACCCCCGCACCCAGCCTCCTGCCTGACACCCCCTGCCATCGTCCCCCCCGTCGGCCACCTCATAGGCTTCCTCTTGGGTTCCCCATCTTCCTTCACCCCCCTCCCCTTTCCCCTTCCCTCCCTGTCCGTCCCCCCCCCTCCCCCCACAGCCACCCCAT
>JAODKN010000001.1:42593675-42610513 GCA_026774425.1 Petrocephalus zakoni | reverse complement strand
CCCCCCCCCCGCTTCATCCCACACAGCCCCCTGGGCCTCCCCCCCCGGGTCAACTCCCCCATCCATTTACTCCCCCCGCGCCCCCCCCCGCCACACCCCGCCTCCCGTGGCCTGACACCACCGGCCTGGTCGGTGGCCACTTCACTGGGTCCTCCCTCATCTCTGACTCTTAGGTTCTGGGTTCGGTGAAGAACCGCATCGAGGCCTTTGCGGCGGCCCAGGAAGACTTCCCGGGCATGCTGAGGAAGGCCCGGCGCTACCTGGCCGCCCGCGGGAAGCTGGACTGGAGTGACTCGCCCGTGAGTGTCCCCAGCCTGCGCCGGTCCGATTCACTCGGTGAGTGGCGACAGCTCCCTCTGCTGTTAGCTTTATGGAACGCCAACATGACCAGTGGTGAATCCTGGATTTTTTAAGATGAGGGCCCTAATTCATATAGAGAGGCCGGCCTTATTCTTAGCCAGATATATGTTTGGAATCAGTGAACGACAGGGGAGGGGGCTCTCTGGGGGCCAATCAGCTTTCAACTGGGGCCAGTGCTCCTGTGGTCCCACCCCTATATATGCCTCTGGGTACAACCCATTCTTTTGGCTAATTAAAGCCTGATGGATTTTTAGAATGAGAAATTGCCGTTTTAACTTAACTTTCTGGGAGGAGGAATGGGACAGCATGGGGTGTGGGCCTGTGTCATGAGATTTCCAACTTCCAAGCCTGATAACTTGCCAGCTTTAAGGTAGCCTGGGCCAAATGTAAATGAATGAAGATAAAGTGTATTTTAAGTCTGTATCACATAGTTAGAATATGACTTTGTGGTACAAGCCCCTTACTTCCTGCGCTTGTGTTGCAGTGAAGAGCCGCAAGCCATCGCTGGGAGACCTCATCCTCCGGCACACCAACAGCCCGACCCGTGCCCGGCAGGCTGCCCAGCTGGCGTTGGCCCATGTGCGCGACGGCGGCCAGTCTCTGCACAGCGCCCTGTTCAGGGGGAGCGCTGGCCAGGGCTCGGGCATCGAGAACCAGGCGGAGGCTTTGCGTGTTAAAAACGCCGTCTACTGCGCTGTCGTCTTTCCGGAGTTCCTCAAGGAGCTGGCCGCCCTGGCGCAGGAGCATGCGGTCGCCATGCCTTTCCCCCGCAGCCAGGGGGCAGAGGAGTGATATGCCGCCATTGCTGTATCTGACCAGATGGGGGCAGTGTGGAGCTCCGAGGGAGCTTACAGCGATGACTACAAGCTGTCTTTTTTAAAATGCTCTTTTCTCGAAAGCTGCGTTCTTCTTGTACAACTTTAGAAAATTGCATATAGTGTAAATACTATTTATGTGTGTAGACGGTAAACACTCAAGCTTGGTAGAACCCAGAGCTATGGGTGTTCTGTATATTCACACACCATTGTCACAGTAGGCTAATAGCTTAGTGAGATTCAGCTGCAGACCTCCACAAGGCTGTGTTCTGTATTAGTTTAGATGCGTCTGCTCACAAGCACGGGGCTTATGGGAAATGTAGTTCTCAGGACGAGATGGGACGGGTACTTTGTGGCTCGGGTTCGAGGAAGCCTATAAATACACCAGCCTGGCAAGCCCTGTGGCTGATCATATGACTAATCCCCTGGAAACTGGTCAACGCATATCTGGTGTGGGTACGGCTTTCCAAATCGCCCCTGCTTCACGCTGCCTGTCTGGGCATCGGAACTGGAAAACACATTTCGCGACGTCCGGTTTTTAACACGTTTTTAGGTCTCATTTGCTTTTATTTTTTAAATTTTTGTGAACTTTTAATACATATCAGCACCTGGGAGGGTTGGATGGATGGATGGATGGATGGACAGGGTCTGGGTTGTCCTAGTTTGGTGAGGGCTGCTCTGAGCTGTCCGGCCCAGCACGCAGCCGGTGTCCCTCTTAAACGCACGACTTCTGCCGGGCCTTGCTGCCCTTCAGATCCCCGCGGGCGTGAGGTTTACCCGTCCTGTCTGTCTTTGCCTGTGAGGTGCGTGCTCAGTCCAGTGCTCCTGGATGTCATGTTCTGGGCTTGTGAGTTTCTGCTGACGGATTCCGTTTCGGTTTACGGCCCATGTCTCTGTCAATGTACATGCCCCTCCGCTAGGGGGGCGACCACACCGTTTGGTTTTTTTTAACCACACTGCTTCTGCATGGCCACAGATAGACACTTTCCATGCCCTGGTACACTGAGGCATTGTAGATGTGTCCAGTGTTCCTGCATTTCTGCAAGCTTTGCTCTTTCTCTCCAAGTTTGCATGCCTGCAGTGTTACCCCGCTTGTCGTTGAATATTTGCACTAATTCCTCACGAGGCTGCACTACACTGTTAGGGTGCTGTTTTGTTGCTGTTTTGCACACCACCCCTACCCCCGCCCATCTCCAAAGGACACATTTGTTAGCCATAGCATGGCAGTTCAATGTCTTAAGCAAAAGCTCCTATATATTACTCCCCAGCCTGTGCATGTCATGTAACCCATTACAGATTATTTGTGACATGAATCTTCGTACATAGAAACAAAACTTTTTTTTTTCTTCATTCA
The DNA here is from genome assembly GCA_026774425.1 of Petrocephalus zakoni. Taxonomy (NCBI): domain Eukaryota; kingdom Metazoa; phylum Chordata; class Actinopteri; order Osteoglossiformes; family Mormyridae; genus Petrocephalus; species Petrocephalus zakoni. The sequence goes on along the minus strand of JAODKN010000001.1, from coordinate 42,607,984 downwards.
CTTTTTTTCCCACTTTTGCTGAGCAGTATTTTATGATGACTTGAAACTTAACTTAGTCCCTGAAATGACATCGATCTGTTTCTATTGGCTGAGACTTGGTGTGGCTAACCAATCAGAAGAGCGAGATTTTGGGGGACGGTGGAGATTGTCAAGAGTTTAATCCATCCAAATCTAACCCAGATTAGGCAGATTACTGTGCCATTCGGAAGTGTTAATCATTATTCCGCTTCACATATGACTGTGCTTTTTTAGTATTTGATTCAGTCAGTTTTAAAAAAATATATATTTTTGGTATTTTTAAGCATGTGATTGATGTGTAGGACTCAAAGGGATGCGAGACCCCCTTCAGTGAGGAGGCCAACTGCATGTGGTGGGAAGCTAGAAGTGCAGCAGTTTGCCATGTTTAGGAACCTGGTGCTGAACATGATCGTGATGACTGACTGAGGCGGCCTGGTCTCAGGTAGACTTGTGAGGACTGAGGCGGCCTGGTCTCAGGCAGACTTGTGAGGACTGAGGCGGCCTGACCTGCAGCAGACTCGTGAGGACTGAGGCTGCCCCGCCTGTGGCAGACTTGTAAGGACTGAGGCGCCCTGACCTGCAGCAGACTCGTGAGGACTGAGGCTGCCCGGCCTGTAGCGGACTCGTGAGGACTGAGGCGGCCCGGCCTGTGGCAGACTCGTGAGGACTGAGGCGGCCTGACCTGCAGCAGACTTGTGAGGACTGAGGCGGCCCGGCCTGTAGCAGACTTGTGAGGACTGAGGCGGCCTGACCTGCAGCAGACTTGTGAGGACTGAGGCGGCCCGGCCTGCGGCAGACTCATGAGGACTGAGGAGGCCTGGTCTGTGGCAGGCTCATGTCAGGGCACATGCTATGGTTTCATTTCACTTGTATAATATGAATATATGTATAATTATCTCGGTTCTTTAGTGTAAGATATCTATGGAGTGATGTCCACTAAGTAGAGAAGTGGCTGTGAATATTTAGGGTGCCTTGTTCTGGATAGGCTACTGACTGGACCGTGACTGCACAGCGGGACTGGATGTATGAGAATCTGTACAGACCAAACCATAACCGCAGAACAGGGCTGGATGTACATGACTGTAGAGACCGGACTGTAACCACAGAACAAGGCTGGGTGTACGAGACTCCGTACTGACTGGATGGCGACCGCACGGTGGGTCCCTGCTGCTTTTAGATTTGGTGAGTGTGTGTGTTCACAATGCCACCACTGCTAGCAGGAGCTGAAAGATCAGACCTCAGGTCTGCTGTTTGAGGTTCTCCTGTGGCCAGCTGCTCCAGAATATGTGTGTGTATGAGAGAGTGTGTGAAGCTGTGGGATTGTGGCTTCATGTTATTTTTATTTTATTTTTTTTTGTTTGTTGTGTCATTCTTTTATTTGAAGTAGAGGTGAGTCGTCCTCTAGACTCCCCTGAAATCTATGCAACGGTTACTTTTGTTTCTCCACCTGTGCTGAAGTGTCGGACAGTCGTGGGTCCTGTACATATGATGTAAAGAAGCAGGGATCCAGACGGAGCGGAACCGAAGGGACTGAATGAAACACGTGGCAAATGAGGAATGTTGTTGGAAATATTTTTATATATTTAAAAAAAAAAAAAAAAAACGGACAAAAACTTGTGGGAAAGCTGTAATAAAAAGGGAATGTTTTTATTAATTTATAAATGTCTGACTTAGCAATATGCCTGCTCTCCTGGTGTCCTTGCTGTCAGCCCCCTCTTTCTGCCCGCACACAATCACACTTGCGTCAACTGAAGGTCACACTCGTTCCACTTCACTTTCTCTCTCTTTTTCTTTTTTACTGGGAGCTGTGAGGAGCTTCAGATTGCGGCCTTGCTAATTACCATTGGAAGTTTGAAATGGGCTGTGTATAAGCATGCAGTTTTTTCCTGAGGCCTCCTGTGATAGCAGAAATCATGCAGCAGGGGGCGTTGTTGTCATTCTTTGATTCACAAGCCCACTTATGACCGAATAAGTCTGATGGATGTGTATTTGGGGATAGGTGTACAAAGCTAGTTTATCAAAGGTCCCAAGATTTCTGGGAATTTGTGAGCTGAGGGGGAGAAGTGAGGTTGAGCTCAGAGCAGCTTTCCCTGCTCCTGAGAGACTGACCTGTTTTCACGTGAGTGAGTGGGAGGAGGATGTTTCGTGAGCCCTGAGGTTCTGCTTAAAGCTGTGGGTGGTTAAAAAAAAACTGGGATTCAGTCACCATGACAACCTGGTCTCGTGCAAATGTAAGACATGTCGTTCTCCTCCAGTTTGCGTGTTTCAGTTATTTCAAAACAAATTGCAAGGAAATGCAGTTTCAAGTTGACAGTTGGCGATAACGGAGGGAGCCTGTCATTCATTCCGAATCTTTTCAATGGTAGTGTGGATCGTGCCAGGACAGGCGTGATAAAACGCTCCTGCGTGGTCATTACTCCTCAGCAAAGCCGATGTTCAGAGCAGGAAGGCTCTGTTCTGTGCTGTGAGGAGTGTAATGGAACAGAGTCACTCACCAGAGGTGGGAAGTTCAGGTTCAGAGAGTAATAATAATACATTTTATTTATATAGTACTTTTCAAGATCGGAAAGATGCTTATATAGAATAAAGTAAATGGGTGAAAAAAACAAGCATTATTGATTATTGAGGAAGGTTATATGCTAGAGAAAAATCAGAGACTGATCGATTGATAAATGGTAGTGGGGAGGGAGCTCCGAAGTCGGGGGGGTAAACGGGACCGTCTGCGAGCACCATAGCATGGAGTTTGGAAGAGGGGGTAAGGAGAGAGCCAGGAGAGGGGGATCTGAGACAGCAGGGGGGTGGGGGAGAAGCAGCTCACAAAGATTTGATGGGGTTTGGTTAAGAGCTTTTGATGGGGTTTGGTTAAGAGCTTTTGAAGTGGATGTGTTCTTTTATAGGGAGCCAGTGAACTATGTGCTGGTAGGAGTGTGCTTGAGTCAGGAGGCGTGAGTCTGGAGGTTATGGAGAGGTTTACCAGTAATACCAGTAAGTAGTGATTTGCGGTAGTCTAGACAGCTAGAGATGGGCGTGAATGAGGGACTCGCCAACAGAGTTAGAAAGGCAGGGTCTAAGCCGGGCGATCTTGTGAAGATGGACAAAAGCCATTTTTAATATGGAACGTATGTGTACATCAAATGAGATGGTTGGGCCAAAGGTAACGCCAAGGTTGCAAAACAGAGGAGAAGGGGAGGTGGTAATTGGCCAAATTTAGTTGAGTGTGGATTTTGACCCAATGACAATTAATTCTGTCTTATTTAAGCTTATTTATTCTTTGCTCTGTCTTCCTAGAGCTACCTCCTCATTATGCTCTGGTAGTCACACTGGAGTAAGGGGCAGCTTTGGCAGGTGCCTAATGCCTCTGTGCCCCTAACAGTCATATTCACAGTAATTTATTGCCTGCGCTCGTCTATGCAGTGAATATCGTGCCCAAAGTGTCTGTAAAAGCCAGTATTCCTACAGCATGTCGGTCTCTGTCTCCGTCTCACCTGCCAACGCTGATGTCGGGGGTCTAAGCACCACCCTCCAACTTGTGAATGAGTTGGCTTGCTGGCGTCATGGCAACCGCAGAAATGTTAACGAGACATGGGGGGGAGGGGTGGGAAGGGTGGCAGAAGGGAATAGCCTGGAGCGAGGTGCAGCTGGCGTGGGACGTCTGAGCACAGGTAAGGGCACAACCTTATCAGGCACGTACCTGTAGATACCCGTATATTTACTGTCGTGGGACGCTTCCTAAATTCAGTAAACATATCACAAATTTATTCACTTTATAACAAAAATCATCACTCATTTGTTTCCAAAAAATATAAATCGCATTATAAAAAACTGAACGTTTTCAAGTAAAACATTCAAGTAGTAATAAATTGAAACCCAAATTATAGTTCTAAAAGAGCTCCTCTGAGTTACAGAGTTCATTGACAACCAGTCTCACTTTTTGCTTTTTTAATTACTAACACCTTTGAAATAACAGCAACCATTTGTGTTTAGTATCCCTTTGGAAGTCAGAGACTACAATTGCAATTAACAGCAAAACGGCAAGAACAGAACCGAATGAGTCTGCCAAAAAAATGTCAGTGTGGAAGATATGTTCAGATATTTTTTTATGAAACCAGTAAATTTGCCACGTTATAGAATTTTGCAAACATGCCAAGACTTTGTTTGAGCACTGTACCTGCAGATACCTGTAGATGTCCACATGGGCAGTGAATTTGAATCTAAGCACAGGTTTAATATGCTGGAAAATGGAATAAGCAGCTGGAATTGGTAGAAATCAATGATGTATTTTATGCATTGTCAGATTTTATGCTGGCCACCGGCATAAACCAGATCTTATTTTAAGAATTTGAAGATATATGCAGCTGAAATTTGTCAGGCCAAATTTCCTGCCTGCTGAGTAGAGTCACATGAGACCTCACGATGCATTATAAACAAGCCCCCTCATGCAAAATGCAATAGTAATATGAGTGTGGATGTGTTATGTGATCTTGGTGGGCATGCCACTTTTTAAACTCTGTTGAGTGGTTGGCTCCATTGGTTTATGTTTGTTTAATGGGCAAGTCCAAATGATTGTTCTGTCCCCAACTAGCTACTGAAGCTGTCTTATCGACTGCTCTTGCGTGACATCCCAGAGCAGACGAGCCTTAACCTGAGGCTGTCATTCCGAGTCTCGCTCCTGTCCACTAAACTGAAGACTTTGGTTTATGACAAGGGACCTCTTGTGAGCAAAGCTGACGTGCTGACGTGAGGTTTCAGTTCAGCATTTCTGGCACGACGTCCTCTGTCTCTGTCCTGCCGTTTAATTTTCCAAATAGAAGGAGGTTTCACAAGGTTTTAGATAAAGAGCTGCAATGAGACAGAATCAGAGTCCGTCTCAATCCGGATGAGAGAAGATCAGATTACCCTACTTAGTAATGCATCTTCATTTGGAGTTTTGTCCTCCTGAATTTGAAATAGGAAGCTCACTTTGTCCCCCGTGACTGTTCATAGGGAAGGATGAAGACACAGTCTGTGCCAGGACACCCCCATGGTGACCCTCTCTCTCCACTGCCCTGCTGGGCTGCCCTAGAGAGGACTGAGTGGGAACTGAGGCATCTGCGTGAACATCAGGCCAGCCAGGTACAGGTTCTGGCCCAGAGTCTAGAGAGGGCCGTCCTGGGTGCACGGCGGGAGGAGAGCCGCCTGGTGGAGCGAGTGGAGCAGGACAGCCGGGACGTCCGGTGCCACCTGGAGTACCTGCAAAGAGTGAATGCCACGGCAGTCCATGAGGCCCGGATGCTGATCAGCCGGAGGCTCCAGCAACTCGCTCAGCTACGGCAGCAGATTCAGAGGAACCCCAAGCAAGACCAGCTGTTACAGAGAGCCTTGCAGCTCCTGCAGCCCTGGGAGATCACCCTCTCCCTGAAGAGTGCAAGCCTCTGGCCCCAGTCTCAGCCTGGCCGCGTCACTTTCGGAGAGGTCCAGGTTCAGGATCTGAGCATCAGCTTGGCAGTGGAGACTGACGAGATGCAGGAACCGCAGGTATCACCCAACTCCAGAAGTCCACAGGGTATGCGCAAGACATTTCTATCCTCCATGGGAGGAGAGGATCTTCACTTCCCAAGATCACGGTGTCAGCCACTGCTCGAGGAAACTACGGATGGGAGTTTATCCCAGGAGGGACCATCACCTCTGGGGTTACATGCCCAGGGAAAGTGCAAGTTCCAGGCAGTCCCCTCTGCTCCTGGCAGTGGGGAGTCAGAAGGTGTGGACAGGAATGGGAACAAGACCCAACGTGCCGCGGAGGGCTTGAGAAATGACGGAATCCAAGTCCTGCTTACAAGCTGCCACTCATCCCACGGCCCTAAAGGGAGATGCTACTGCTCTGCAGGTCCTTCTAAGTACATTCATGCAACAGCGTCATTCCCCAGGATCCCCCATCGACATCCCATGGTTACCCAGAGTTGCATGGATCTAAACCCCCGAGGGTGCCTCTGCTTCTCCATGAATAATCACCGATTTATGAAGTCCAAGGGCATTGTGATACCTTCCCCAGCTAACAGCCCTTCATCCAACTCCCCCTGGCATTCTAAATACTCCCCGAACAAGAGACCTCACCTTTCCAGGTCCATGGTGGAATTGTCCCCAAGGAGCCTGTCCTCATCTACAGAAATCAGGCACAAACTGTCCAGTGCTGGTCATCGCTGGTTCTCTCTGGCCTCCCCAACTCTGAAGCGGACCCACAGGATCCGGGGGGGTGTTGACTTGCATAGAGGACCTCATGGAGTTAAACAGGAATGCCGGCCTCTTTTGATGCCTGTCTTAGGGCGCGGTGGGACTGTGGAGCCAGCTCAGATAGAAGAGAGAGGACACAGCTGCACTCCAGAGACTGGGCATCTGCTTAGGCAGTTTGGGAAACAGGGCTGCGGCCGGGCTGACTTCAGCCTACCCACCGGAGTCCATGCCACGGCCCAGGGGAAGCTATTTGTGGTGGACTGTGGTAATGCCCGCGTGCAGATCATGGATTCCCGGGGCCTCGTCCTCCAGCAGGTGTTTTACTCACACGCAGAGGGTTCGTCTGGCCGTCGCTATGACTATGTCGACGTGGCTGTGAGTGCCAAGGGGCTGATCGCGCTGAGCTGTGCTTCCCCGAGGGCCTTGCTGATATTCAATCGACACGGACGCCACCTCCAGACCTTCGGAGGGACTGGTTTGGGGGTTAAAGGTGAGGTGGAGGCACCTAGGGGAGTGACGGTCTCTCGCCTGGACCAGTTCCTCGTGGCTGACATCCGCCGCGGCTCACTGATCGTGCTGAAGCTCGAGCATACGACGGGTGCGGTCCTGGAGAGCAGAGAGATTCAGGGCTTCCACCGGCCCTGCATGGTGTCTGCTAACCTGACCACTGGGTTGGTGGCTGTCTCCGAGAGGGGGTGCCGGGAGAGCCCAGGGCCATGCGTCAAGGTGCTGGGGTCCGGCTGGACTGTCATTCGGACGGTAGGGGTGTGCAGCTACATGGGGGCCATCCTTTCTTACCCCTGGGGCATCGGCATCGACGACGACGGAAATGTGCTGGTGGCAGACTGGGGCCGGCAGCATCGGGTGGTGCTGTACTCTGCTCAGGGTGTGAGCCAGGTTCTGGTGAGTCAGGGCCTGAAGAATCCAAGAGGCTTGGCCCTGCTGCCAGGGCGCCACCTAGTGGTCTCAGATAGTATGCATCACTGCATCAAGGTGTTCCAGTACAAATGAGGATGGTGATGGTTGGAGACAGAAATGGGGTTTGGCATGAGAATCTGAGCAGATCTGATATGGATCACGCTATTCTGTTCTGCTCCAATTCCAGGGACTTTCTCAAGAAGCTTGTCTGCTGTGCAGTGTGTAGTGAAACTGACTGTTGAGAAAATATGGTGTTTAAAAATAACTTCATATGCTTTCATTTTAATTGGGGCTTTTCTTAGTTAATGTGTTGGGTAGGTGCAGTAATGTGTGCAACATTTCTAGTGTGCTGTATATTAATGAAGGATTATGGGGAGGATTATCTTCAGCGGTTCACTGGTGCTGTGTCGTGTAGACAGTGATGTTTTCTTAGCCTCAAAAGCACACAGTGGGAAAAAAACTGCACAAAAGTGTGGTGGCATAAATAACTGTGGAGGTAACTACCATTGACACAAAGCTAATGTACAACATGGCCACTAGATGTCTTAGTAGAGACCAAATTGTTTCACCTTCTCAGGACCAATGAAATTTCTTTTTCTCATTACAATTTCCAAGTGTATCATATGTTCTGGAAAAAAAAGACTACTGTCGTCATCACACACACAGAAAGTATGTTTTAGATTTTTGATAGTTTCCAGTCATTTATTTCAGGAATAAAAAAATCACCATGTTTTTATTACAAAGAAACAGAAAAACCAAAATGTAATGACATGTTCTGCACGTCTTCAATGGCCTGGACAAGTTAAAGGGCATCTGGCAGGACTTTGTGACGTCTGAGTCCGGGAGCCGGCCTGACATTGAGAATAAAGATCAGGAGGGAAACAATGTGTGAATACAGAATCCCAAGCCGCTTTGTCAGTGTCTCTGTGCAATACTGCACATTTCCCAGTGGTTGTCCCCACCTGTGGGCTGGCAGGGGTTTGTTTTATGGATGTGTTTTTGAAGCACAGTCAAAACATGTCTTAAAGGGGTTTGGGGAGGGGTCTAAATTCACAGCCTGTCTTGTAGGGTTTGTAGAAACTGGTTCCACTGGTCTCCAGATCCACCTCCTGCAGGTCGCTTTAACATGGTAGCCTTCATTTCAGAGGAACCAGCCTTTCCAGCCAGGCAGCACTGCCATGCCCTTAGAAGGATCCCAGCAGGGTCTCAGCACTGTCATGTCTCCACTTGTATCCAAGCCTGGATCCGCTCACAACCCTGTTTCTGTCACAGTGGCCTTGCGTGTGCTGTGCACTGCTTCATGTTTGTGTGCAATGTCCGGCCTTTCCCGGCTCCTGTCTCCCTTCCCAGCTCCTGTCTCCCTCGCTGACTCCTCTCACAGAGGAAAAACGGCTCAGATTCGTTACTGGTGTCTGATCGCATGGAAGACCGAGAGCAGATGCAGTTGTTACTTATTGGGCAGCCTCTGATCTGATTAGAGATTACGTGGTTTCTGGCGGCAAATGTGCTGTCAGTCTGGTTGAGATCTTCTCACTTTGCCAGAAGATAGACTCCCTGACAGCTTTAGGTAGCAGCCGGGAGCCCGGGACCTTCTGTGATCCAAGTCACAGCGTGTACACAGATCCTCGGGCTCGCGAGTGTGCGTCTGTGGTGGAGCCGAGTCTCTGTGCCTCAGCTCTGCAGGGTGCCGCTCAGAGCTTCTGCTAACAAGGCCTGTGTGTTTCAGCCATCAAGATACCCCCCCCCCCCCAGCTAAGTCTGCAGACATGTAGGTGGCTCTGCGTCGCCTCCACAGGTACACCCCGCTGGGCGCATCCTCAGACATGCACATTCGCAGGTATACCGATGCGCTTCAGGCACTTATCAGATGTTTCCGATTAGTTAAGCGAGACCAACAGTCATAATCACTGCTGACACTGTATGGTCAGCATCCCAACGTCCTGCGTTTCCTTGAGTTTTTGGGCACAGACTTCCGATTCGGGACCAGAATAAGCGACTCTCGTTTTCAGGTTTACTGGCTGTGTGTTCTGACTCAGTGGCACAGAATACAGTCAACAGACCTTAAAGTTTATGATCCCAAAGTAAAACCAACATTTTCCAGCAGAGATCAGTTATATACAAATGGCTTAAAATTGTACAGCTTTTATTAATAAAAGGAGCTGATTGGGAAGTTTTTTTCTCGTATCCCTTATATATTTAACTACATTTCTGCTTGGTCTGATAATAGCAAATGAGTATCAAAACAAAGCCGGTTGCCTTCGTGTGCGGACTTGGCCAGAACATGACCAATCTCGTCTACTTGAAGATCGCTGTTTTTGGACCTGGCTGGGACAAGGTGATTCAGTGAGGGTGGGGCTGTCTGACGAGTGTGGTAAAGGTCATTCCATGACACGCTCGCTCTGTCGCAAACCCACCAGAGGGGAACCTGCCGCAGGTTCCCTCCCTTGTGAGAATGTAAACGCCAACGTTCAGATGTGGCCTCGATCCTTTCAGGTTCGCCGACAGAACCGGGAAAAATGTAAACAAGTAAAAAAATGTCCGTTACGCCTTTTGTGCGGTGACTGAGAACGCCCAAGCTTCCTTGGCCTTTAAAGTCCCTGCAAGAGACAGAGAGGTGTCATTAACGAGCAGGGGGGTGCTTGAATGCACCCAGGCTGAAGTCCAGGGGCGTCCACAAATAGGGGGCTTCAACTAACCTTGTCTAATAACATTTTTGAACTGTTATACTCCCCCCAATGAACTTCTTTTACTGTTTACTGTTACATTGGCCCTCCATTGCTCAACAACTACCATGGTGTAAGATTGTAGGATGTCTCTGGCAGCCGAAATAGCCCAGGGGCCTCTGGTCTCGGCAGAGTCTCATCAGTGACATGCTCCTACCTCACAAGGACGTCTCCCGTTTGTAAAGCAGGGCGCTGGTGGGCCCCTCGAACTGCAGCTTGATGGCCTGCTTGAGGTTGAGCTGGGGGTCCATGCTCGTAAAGCTGAGCAGGGACTCGGGAGCTAAGGCACTGGGGCAGGAGGTCAGCGGGAAGCTGAAGACTGGCGACAGAGAGCTTTTCCCTGGTCGCCACTCCTCGTTCTGCTGGGTGTGACTCTCCAGTTGGATGGGGTACCCGTTCGGGGGGCTGTCTGTTGTTTTTGGAGACCGGGCGGGGCAGTCCTGTACAGGCATTACACCCAGGGAGGCCATGAGGGAGCTCCATCTCCCTCCTTTAAACACACAGGCACTCTGGTTCTTCTCGACCTCCTGGCCGGGTTTGGAGTACTGGTCCCAGACTCCCGCGGAGCTCTTCGGTGGCCTGCAGGGTTCGGCGGGCTGGGGGGTGACGTGGGGCAGGGGCTGGATGGACACACGGGCCCTGCTGCGCGGCAGCGAGTGCTGCTGGATCTGCTGCGTGAAGCTGAGGCTGTCAGCCGGCGCCGTCTGCACCGTGGCCAGGGAGTGACCAGTGGACCACGAGGCCTGGGAGCTCTGTGTGGAGTGGAACCTCTCTGAAGTGGAGCTGGGGGAGAGCGAGCTGGATGATGGGGAGGGGGCAGACACTGGAGGGGGCCCGCAACTGCCCTCGGCCGGCCTGCCAAAGCCGGTGCAGGGTGGGCTGTTGGCCGTGGAGCTCTGAGTGCTGGGAAAGGACGGCATGGTGCCGAGGTAAGGCTTGGCACCGGCGTTCTCCAGGAGCTTGGCGATACCCAAGTGGCCCCTCTTCCCAGCTACCTTCACGGGACTGCGGCCGTAGAGATCCACATGGTTTGGGTTTGCGCCTTTCTCCAGCAGCACTGACACTACCGAGGCATGGCCTTCCTGCGCCGCGATGCACAGAGCTGTCGCCCCCTGCTGGCGGCACGCTAAGTCAACGAGGGCGCCCTTTGATTCCAATAGTAGACGAGCCGCGGCAGAGTGCCCCCTCCAGGCCACGGAGTGCAAAGCCGTGCGACCCTCCCCGTCCTGTGCGTTCGGGTCCGCCCCGTGCCGTAAGAGCAGACTTATGCCCTCCAGGTCGCCGCGCCAGCTGGCCACGTGAAGCGCGGTGCGGCCCTCTGCGTCGCGGGACTCCAGCGGCGCGCCCCCCTTCTCTACCAGCAGGGTGCCGATGTCGAGACGTCCCTCCAGCATCAGTAGATAGAGCAGGGGCCTCCCCTCTGCGTCTCGCACGTCGGTGTCGGTGCCGCGCCTCATGAGCAGCTCCACAACGTCGGCGTGACCCTCCAGGGCAGCAGCACTCAGCGCCGAGTGGCCGTCGTAGTCGCGGTGGTCGATGGGCGACCGGCGGTCTAACAGAAGCCGGACCGTGCCGCAGTGGCCCTCCTGAGCAGCCAGGATTAGTGGCGTGTGGCCCTCGTTGTCCAGATCGCCGACCCGTGCCATACTGCCATAGTCGGTGAGGACGGCACATGCCCCCTTGTGGCCGCTACATGCGGCAGCGTGGAGCGGAGTCCAGCCCAGGTCGTCCTTGTGGTTCTCATCCAGGCCGCGGTCCAGCAGGGCCCGCACCACATCGGCGCTGCCGTGGGTGGCGGCCAGGCAGAGTGCCGTGCGGCCCTCCCCGTCAATGGCATCCACGGGCGCACCCCAGAGCAGCACAGTGTTCACCACGGCCATATGGCCCATAGAAGCGGCGGCCAGCAGGGGCGCCACTGAGCCCGAGGCGTCGTCCACGTCAGCGCCGGCTTCCAGAAGCAGCTCCGCGGCCTCGGCGTGGCCCTCGTACGCGGCGAGTAGCAGCGGGGTCATGCCGTCCCCATCCCTGTGCCCCGGGTCAGCCCCCCGCTCCAGCAGCACACTCATTACCTCGCTGGAGTTGCCCCCCAGGCACATGGCGGCCAGGGAGAGCGCCGTGCGCCCGTCTCTGTCTTCCCGGTCCACCTCTGCCCCGGCATCCAGCAGGATCTCTAGCGCCTCCCGGTGGCCCATGTAGGCGGCTGCCATGAGTGCAGTACGCCCCTCTCTGTCAGGTTGGTCGACTTGTGCGCCCTTGTCCAGCAGGGTGAGGATGACCTCATCGTGCCCCCCCCACGCCGAGGCCCGCAGGGCAGTCCGGCCCTCGGCGTCGCCCCAATCTACCGCTGCCCCGGCCTCCAGCAGGAGGCGCACCACCTCCACGTGCCCTGCCCAGGCTGCTGCGCGCAGAGCCGTCCAGCCCTCAGCGTCTGTGTGGTTTACCAGCCGGAGCCCCGTCTCCCCGTGTCGGCCGGCCCAGCCCAGCAGGACCCTCAGCGCCCCCACATGGCCATGACGGGCCATCGCTATGAGCGCAGTCTGGCCTTGGGTGTCCTGCACCTCTGGGGCTGCCCCGCATGCCAGCAGCAGCTTCACCACGCCAGCCGACCCCACGCATGCTGCGTCCATCAGCAGGGGGCGCCCATCCGAATCCGTCTGGTTTGCGCTCATGCCCCCATCCAGGAGTGCACGTGTTGACTCCTCCGTCTCCAAGGCCCGCTGCAGGGTCCCAGTCCCGGAATGGTGCCCCTCCAGGAGGCAGGAGCGAGGGAAGACGCCGGCCATCACCAGCAGCTGCAGAACCTCTGGCTGAAGTAGAACGGGGGGCGGGAGTGGCCACGGAGATTCAGGGTCAGGAGTGATGGCGCCGGTCCATAGCATCCAAAGCGCCAGCAGGGTCGGGCGGTCCGAGTATATGCCGGAGCGGACCAAATGGAAGGCTAGGAGGCAGGTCTCCTCTGGGGTCAGCTGGGGCCCGCGTAGCGTGAGAGCCATGCTCAACATGGTGTGACCCTCAGCCACGCTGCACAGGAATTTCTGGGTACAGTACTTCACATCGGTCAGCCACTCCGCAAAGCTGCTGTGGAACAGGACCTTGGTGTGTCCCGGCCCATCAGCCAAAAGCACCGACAGCGCCTCCGTCTGGTTCCGGAAGTGTGCGCGGCTCAAGGTGGTATCCCGCGTCCAAACTGCCGCATACAGCTGTTCTAAGGTCAGGGGTCGCGGGGTGGCCAGCAGGACGCTGAGGAGGGGCTGCACCCGTGAGAAAAGCCTCTTGGGAAAGAGACGCTGGCACAGCCACAGGTAGAGGCCGGTCAGCGTGCCGGGGATGTCGCGGATCTGCCGTACGGTCAGCAGCCCCTCGCTGACGCCATCCAGCACGCGCTCCAGGAACAAGAAGCAGCCGCTGCTCTTGATGTGCAGCAAGTTCAGCATGTCTGCCGTCTCTGGCGTCAGATGCTTCCGCAGCGCCCCCTCCTGCGCCAGACGTCGGAGGATGTACTGCTGCACGTCGCGCAGCGGCGACGCCTTCCGCATGTCGTCCAGGATGAGCTTACGGAACCCTGGGGGGGGGGCGAGGAAATGGGGAGGCAGGGGGGGCGGAGGAAACAGGAAGTGTGAAAGGGTACAGAACAGAGAGGAGACATTTTACTTAGGAAGGTTCCTAACTGAGTGAAATAAACCGGAAGTATCCAAGTGGCAGCCATGTTTATGTCCTCTAGCGCAGAGTACTCTGCACCATCCTTTATGCAGACAACGCCATTACACAATTCAATTTATAGTGATGCATCATCGGCGCACTATTCACTTGTTAACATGCTGTGCCTATCTTCCATAATCTAAGAATTATTTTCATACAATAATTGGGGTGTATGTCAATAAATATGTGTGGACAGGAGTGTTAGTGACCATTCTCAATGTGACAATCATTTCATTCCAGTTTTGTGACTGGTAGGTTATATTCCTTTTAAAATTTCCAACTTTAGTAATGAAGTAATATTTTTAACCTTGTTACCCAGATTTATATAGTCTGCATGACGCAACACAATAGGAATGCACGGGGGAAAATGTGTGCATTTTTGGAACATTGCAGTTTCACATGGCAGACCCATGACAATAACATGAATGTGCAGCACAGTGCAGTCGGATCCTCGTAGCATTACGGTTGCCTTTTCCCACATCATTATAGCTTTTCCTTCACACCTTTCCTGATGTTTCCATCATGTTTTCCATCAAGGTCTAGGTGGTTTGGAAAAATGACACAGGACATACGATTCAACCTGAGCAAAGAAGAATGAGGAGACAGAGGACAGATGAGACAGGACATGTGTGGGGGGCAGAGGACAGAGAGGAGACAGGAAGTGTGTGGGGGCAGAGGACAGAGAGGAGACAGGAAGTGTGGGGCACAGAGGACAGAGAGGAGACAGGAAGTGTGGGGGGCAGA
>JAODKN010000001.1:42576644-42587227 GCA_026774425.1 Petrocephalus zakoni | reverse complement strand
ACTTAAGTGTTATTTTATAGGTATATATCAGTGGTGGTATTTCGTCTGCATTTTTTATTTAACTCCGAAATGTTTCCCAAATCTATAAACATTGATGCTGGACTGCTGATCTTCTAGATATTTGTCATCTTCTGTATGTCACTTTTTCTAATGAACTTATATTGTTTTTCTCTAAGATTGGTAAAGGTAAAATTGTTAATTTCAAATCTATTCTTGTACCTTTGGTTTATTGACCGTTTGACTGTAAAATACGGTACGAATGCGGTGACGTTATGGATAAAATATAGCCATCGTGTTCTTTAGTAGCTGAGTCAATGTTTTTATCTCCTGTCTTTATCAAACAAATGCATGTTTTTTCTGCTGCAAAAGAATTAGTCTAAATCCACATCGGAGAAATGACTGTATACTGTGACATGAAAAAGCAACAGCTGTTCTAGTTAAAATAATGAATTCTAGTTAAAATAATGAATTATGAGAGGTGCCCCTCTCAAACCGTCGGATAAAAATGTCGGGAATGTAAGAGCGCTAGGTTTATAAGTATTAGCTATAAAATAGGGGTGGATGGACAGCTTAATCTTTTCTCAAATCCATGAATATCTGCTGAAAGGTGGGGGAATTACTTGATTCTTTTACTTTTTATTTGATGTTTGCAGCCATGCTGGCTACTTTAAGGAAGAGCTGTCTGACCTTCAGTTAAAACGCACCGCTGCGTGCATTTCCACAAGTTTATTTACGCGTCCTTGACAGTGGTGAAACAAACATAGCTGTATTTTACAGTGCATTTCATTTATATAGCAGATGCTTTTGTCCAAAGGGCCGCACAAGAGACTGACAGCACATCACAATCTTACTGTTGTCATGGAGCCAACTAGGCATGTGTACATCTTTTAATCGTTGTATCCAATTTTAATCAGAGGTTAAATTTCTTTTCATAATTTGGATACCCGTTTAGCAAATTATAGTACCAGTGCGAACGGTTGGCTGTATACATTTAACTAACCACAAGAGGGAGCACTTTCTCACAAACTGGTCATGGTTTTGACAACAATAGCTATAATAGTTTTTCCGTTGTATTGAACACATGAATGATCATTGCATGTGCAACAGAAACCTATTGGAAATCTGCAGAATATGAATTGTAATCAGTTTAATACTCTGCAGTTTAATAGCAAGCACTGTGCTGTAGATTCACTGTATGTTAATAGCAGGCACTAGGCACTAGGAGGCCATGAGTTGGCAAATGAAACATAGTTGCTCTTCATTCAGAGACTCTTCAGAGTCATTATAAGTTTACTTTGCAAAAACACCATTGCAATTGAATGGGTGATATAGTTAACATGAAGTTGTTACAGCGCTTTAGTACAGCTGGGAACTTCCCTGAAAAGTTTTTGCGGCAGGTGGAAGTTCAAACGTACTTTCCGTTGAACAATCTAAGCTACATCTTCTTTCCGGAGTTCGGCACCATTAAGCTGGAAACTGATACAGAACCGCAAGTTCTCTCCACATAATAGCCATTATAGAATATCAGGTGATTTTTTATTAATAGGAAGCTTACAGATTTTTAGTGATTGGATGGAAATTTGAAAAGGAATTTGGGCTATTGCACTTTTGATGGACAAGGACTAGAACCTCTTGATATGTATTTCCTTACTAGGTACAAAATTGCTTGTATGCAAAATAAATAGCTAACAGCGATTAAAGTTATTGCTTCAGGTATGGCACAGTTATCAGAGGTTATCTTTGGTTTGTTTGTTATTAAAGATGAGTAATTTATCCAACATTAGAAAAGATGCAGTAACAAGGTTTTAAGGTGTGTTCTATCTGCAGTATTATTTTATCGACAGTCAAAAGAAGATTCTTAGACTAGGATTGTACAAAAGAGGCAATGGATAATAACATATCATTAAAAAATTTCTACTAGCATTAATGACATGACATCATGGATTCTAACACTCAGCCCTGTGTCTCTGTTAAGTCTGTGATTAGAACAAGTTTTGAAATGTAACATCTGTTTTCTTTATTTCTTTTTTGAATGTTGTATATGGTGTTATAGCAGTCCATTGTGTACACTGAAAATATAGGTGCATTGAATTCCTCCAAAGAGAATTAAAAAACACATAAAGGACATATTCTTCTTGACTTCTGGGAAGTCGGGGGCCATTGTGGGTATCTGAGGTTAGTGGGCCTTAGAAGATTTTAGCAGGAAATGGGGAAGCCACATAAAACGAGACCTTGGGTTCTCTAAATTTGCACAATTTTGATTCGGTCAAAGGGAAACTCACCAGTCAGCTATTATGTGAGACTTGAAGGCCTATAATAACCTCACTGTCCAATGAAAAGTTAAAAGTTTTGCTTGAAATACACATGTTGGCCAGCGCCCCTGACCTCAAGCTTCACTCTCACCTCTATGCAGTATTTCCTGCACATCCACAGATAATACGTTCCAAGACCTAGTGCAGATAGCTGAAATAATAGTGATAATAATATAATAATAGGATAATCGCAAACCATCCACAGACCGTACTGTATATATGATATGATTTTCATGTACATTCATATGGTCAGTGCCAGCGTGTGACCCGGGTAAACCTGGCAATTTTCCGGGAGTGCCAAACCATTGGGGACACACTGGGAGGGTTGCATTAGTATTGCATAATTACCTTGGTGCAGCCATATGCAGTACACGTAGGGTTACCACGTAATCTGTGTCAGAAAGGACACTTTGGGCTATTTCAGGTAATAAAAGAAAACGTCAGAAAGAGAAAATGGATATAATTGTTTGTGCCCCATACACACCGAAAAAAATGATAGTGAGCCGCCCGCTGTCTGTTATGAGGATATTGTTAATTATCTGGCTTTTCAAACGTTGGGGGTAACAGCGTAGCAAATAAAAGATACTAAAAGTGGCTTATGAACCATTTCTGGAATTTTTGAACCATGGATATGGGGGTCCAACAAAAAAAGCAAGCATTATAGGATATGTAAAAAAATGCATTGCACCTGTACTTGTACAAATAGCAAGTAAAGCTTTGTTTTACTTCAAACCAGCACTATCTTCCTCTGTTTGTTGGTTTGGACAGAAATGTCCGAAAAAAAAAAATCGATTGTGATGTAAATTAAACTTGGGGTGGGGTTCTAACACGGGAATTTCACAGAGTTTGTGAAATTTGTACTTTGGACAGAATGATATACCTGGGCTGCTAAATGGAATTGGGATTTCAATTTCAATTTCAATTTCAAATTTCAATGGAATTTAAGGAAGTGTTGTTTCTCTTTTATCTGTAGAATAACTCTTTTGTAAGAGTATATGCAGTTGTGAAATTTAGAAAGTACAGTTAAGAACCCCCCTGCACCAGGCTTTTCCTACTTCCTCAAGGGCTTGCTTTATATTGTGAGGCCTGGCATATCTCTGCATTCTATATGACTTCTACAACATGACTTCAACGCATACGGAGCTCGAGTTTCCCGCTGCTGATCCTCAGCAGATGCGGTAAGAGACCTCAGACCTTCATAATATCGAACCACATCATCAAAGAACTATTTCTGGAGTGAGCTTTTGATCTAAGAAACTCTAATTCTTGTCCAATTGCTTGTAATTTTAATATCTTAATTCTAATGCAATATTTAAAAAACAGTAAACAACCAGACATAACTATGACTCTCAGCAGTACAGTGAAAATGAAAACCTGGCAATTATGGCATTTATCCATTTCTTCAGCTTTCCCGAAGAGATGGACAGTTATACGGAAAGCCTTGAAGATGTCAGCCCTCCAAATGAAGAAAGGTACAGCTTTACGCTTTCAAAGAATATCTTTGAGTATTGTGTTACAGGGAAGATCTTAATAATGAAATGTGCAACTTTATTCTGTAGCTGTTCTGTTAAACAAATGGAAGGAGTGGTTCACGGCCAATTGGAAGAGCGGGTGCGACCTTACATCGACCTGGTGGACTCCCTGAGGATGACTGGCATTGAAAGGGACCTATCGCTGCCGGCCATTGCTGTGATTGGGGACCAGAGCTCGGGGAAAAGCTCCGTACTGGAAGCCCTGTCCGGGGTGGCCCTGCCCAGGGGGAGTGGTAAGGAATGTTACTGTTTTACCTCCTTGGATGTATGAGATACTTAATAATGATTCTTGGAGTAAAGCTTTCAGAGGATGTTATGACGGCAGATTCAAAGTGTGATTATTTCAGCTGAAATGGGACAGGGGACCATGAAGAGGGGACTGACCGTGGTGTCCTCTAAACGGGACAGGGGACCATGAAGAGGGGCCTGACCCTTGTGTCCTCTAAACGGGACAGGGGACCATGAAGAGGGGCCTGACCGTTGTGTCCTCTAAACGGGACAGGGGACCATGAAGAGGGGCCTGACCGTTGTGTCCTCTAAACAGGACAGGGGACTATGAAGAGGGGCCTGACTGTGGTGTCCTCTGTCCTCCAGGTATCGTGACACGCTGCCCGCTGGAGTTGAAGCTCCGGAGACTGAAGGGGGGGGTCCAGTGGCGCGCGGTCATCTCCTACAAGGATGAGTACATCGAGTTTACTGACCCTTCGAAGGTTGAAAGCTACGTGGCAAAAGGTTGGCTGGGAAATAGCTGCAGAGAAACAGTAGCTCTTCCCCATATCGGCACGCTACTCTCACTGCTGACTTCCTGAATGATGAGGAACAATGCACTCTCTCTCTCTCTCTCTCTCTCTCTCTCTCTCTCACACACACACACACACGCACACATACCATGTATACCTATCTTTATGGGGACACTCCATTCATTCCTATGGGCATAACCCTGATCCCAACTATGACACCCTTAACCCCTACCCAGCCATAACCTTAACCATAAGTAATCAATCCAAATACAAGTTTTTTGATTGCAGTCACAGATTTTTATAAAATTGAGGTTATCCTTATGGGGACCAAGAAATGTCCCCACAAAGTAACTGGTTTTTACCACACTAACATAATAACTGGTTTTTATCACACTGTGGGGACATTGGGTCCCCATAACGTAATATAAATATGTCCACACACACACACACTCAGAGATCAAGGGAGACTTACACTGGTCAAGTTGAATACATTTAAATGTTTAAAGGGCTAAGTACAAGTTTGTTCAAACAGATACAGAAATAACTTTTACTCTTTAATGCAGTAAAAACAACACAGGTCCTATTTATAGATTAAGTCAATTAATAAATTAATCTATTCAGATTTTGGGGTCAATGTACTGTGGAAATTATGGACTCTATGGTTTTTCTCAGCTCAAAATCACCTGGCTGGAGATGGTTTGGGTATCTGTGAGGACCTCATCACTTTGGAGATCTGCTCCCAAGATGTGTGTGACCTCACTCTGATTGACCTCCCTGGGATCGCCAGGGTGCCTGTGAAAGGTCAGCCAGATGATATAGCTGAACAGGTCAGTCTGTCTGCCAGATCTTCTGAGAACTGACATGCATGGAGTGATTTATTGGAATTTTGGTCTTATTTATGGTTGATTGCATGCATGCTCCCTTTTGGCTGTCAATTACTTATCACGTGCATCGTGAGTATAACTTGTAGAGAGATTCCCATTCATCTTTCAAACAGTTTTATGACTTTTTGTTGCTGGCAGTATTCATATTTCATAAAGATTTCCCTGCACAGGATTGTGGTTGTGAATGTGGCTGTGATTATACATCCTTCTAAATAGTGATGTATTATGGACCAGATAACATTAAAGTGGTAAATGTACATTATAAAACATGACAGATGAACGTCATAATTCTTTCTTTTAGATCAGAATACTAATTATGAAATTCATTCAGAAGAGAGAGACCATTAATTTGGTTATTGTCCCATGCAATGTTGACATAGCAACAACAGAGGCTTTGAGAATGGCCCAGGAAGTGGATCCTGAGGGGAAGAGGACTCTGGGTAATGAAACACAAAGCATGTGTTTGTGTGCAAACATCTCTGTACATGGTACATGAGGGAGGATTCATAGATTTTTTATTTGGTTGTTTCTCTTAAAAGCCATTTTGACAAAACCGGACCTGGTTGACAAGGGAACAGAGAAGAATATTTTGGACATTGTCCGAAACCAAGTCATCCCACTCAGCAAAGGTTATCTCATTGTGAAATGTCGTGGTCAGAAGCAAATTGATGACAGAATCACATTAAACGAAGCAACAAGGATTGAGAGAGAATTTTTCAGACGCCATGAGCACTTCAGGTTAGTTCTGTCAAAGCTTAAAAAAGGTAAACATTAATGTTATCATTAAATGCAAAGTCTTTATGGGAGACATGTAGGGTAATTTTACTTAATTTTGTTCATTTGATTGTAAGAGGTAAGAGAAATCTCCTTTGAATATTGTATTTTATGCATTTTTTGGAATGTATCATTGATTGTTGTCATCTCAGAAATGAGTTTAAAATGGTGAGTAATTGTCTGTAGGATGTTTAATTGTTACTCCATTGGAAAACCCGTCTCTGTGGTTGATTCCAGAGAGCCTGGGTGTGAGCTGCCAACATTGTAGAGCTACAAGTGCCCTCAGTGAAAGATGTGCCTTCATTGTAATTTTATAATCCCGTTTTATTGTACAACACTGCCTTTTGGTCTTCCAGTTGTCTTCTGTATGAGGACAAAGCGACAGTACAGTGCCTGGCCAACAAACTGACCCAGGATCTCGTTGACCACATCAAGGTGAGGTTTCCATGAACGTCACGCTGCTCACAGAGCAGAGAACAGGTTCTAGCTTTAATGGAAGTTGCTTGGATTAAAATTTTTTGCCTTTCCCACTCAGAAATCCCTGCCGATACTGTCGGAACAAATCCAAAAGCAGCTGTGGGACACGAAGAAGGAGCTGGGGTCGTATGACAGCGGCCCCCCCTTGGACACACAGAAAAAAAAACTTTATCTTATTGAGGTATTTAATGCCTCAGATCTGCACCACAAATGTCCCCCTATATACCCCTGTCTGCCTCAGTCTTCCTCACTCCCCCTCTTTCTCTGCCTCTTTGTAAACTCATCACTCCCAGAGTAATCTCCTGTCATCCTACAGCTTTGCCTAGAACATGGGATGATGCACATCCATCTGTGTAAATCTGAGCTTTTTTTAATTCTGTTTTAATGCTCTGTTTTTCTCCTCAGACATTAACAAATTTCAATGAGAAGATCAATCGTCTGATATCAGGAGAAGTCGTCAATGAGGAGAACTTGTTTGTCTTTCTGCGGGTTGAGTTTACAAAGTGGAAAGAGCAACTCGACGGCTCCAAAACTGAATGTAAACAAACAAAATTCACCATTTTATTATTGTCATCATGATTTTTTTTAATACAGTACAATATATTTCTCTCTTACTCTCTTCCTTGAATACTGCAACATACCATTTTTCTTCATCTGGGCATTGTGAAATTACCTTATTATCCTTACATGTAATTAATTTTTTTGAACAGTCCACAGAATCATGCAGGAAGTCGTAGATCAATATGACCTTAAACACAGAGGGCGAGAGCTCCCCGGTTTCAGCAATTACAAAGTGTTTGAGACTGCCGTCCAGAAGCTGGTGGTAGAACTGAGAAACCCAGCGCTGGACACTCTGAAAGTCATCAGAGGTACCTTTCAGTCCCCACCCCCCCAGTCACTTTATACAGTCGACACAGAAATGATGATTGAGGAATGGTACTTTTGAAATGTTCAATGTATCCAGGGCCGTTTTACAACTGTACCTCTAAAATCAATTAACATAAGACCTGACCAATTTTTTATTTTATTGTGTTAATTTTTTTCCAGAGAATGTTCAGAAGCACTTTACTGACATTGCAAAAAACGACTTCAGTATTTATCCGTTTCTTCAGTGCATCTCTTTGGTAATTATTTACAATATCGATACCTTCCAACTTTCATATGTTGACAAACAACCTACCTAATTCCGAAGATTGTGCTGGAATCTACAGTAGGTTTAAATGTTAACTTCGTGATATATGATTTGTCCTTCCTCTTCCTCTCACAAAACACCCAGAATAAGATCGATAACATTCAGTCGAAGCAGGGGGCCAAGGTAGAGGAGAGGATCATGGAGCAGTTTGACATGGAGGAGCTGGTCTACACCCAAGATGGCATCTACTTCAAAAGTTTGACTGAAAGCAGTGGTCTGACTGTCACTGCAGACTATATGTCTGGCTATGACAGCAGGATTAAGTACCCAGAGATGCTCAAAGCTTACTATGAGGTGGGTGTGATCTGTCTGGAGTTTGGTGTGGAAGAATTTGACTGGCCCACACAGAGCTCTGACCTCCACCCTATGGAACACCTATAGAATGAACTAGAACGCAGGCTGTGAGCAAGGCCTTTACATCCAACATCAGTGCCTGACCTCACAAATGCTCCTGTGGATGAATGGGCAAAAATTCCCCCGGACACACTGCAGAATCTTATGGAAAGTCCTCCCAGAAGAGTAGCAGCTGTTATAGCTGCAAAGGGGGGACTAAGTCCATATTGATGCCTATAGATTTAGAATGGTGTGTCATGAAAGTCTCTGTACGTGTAATGGACAGGTATTCCAACATTTGTCCATATAGTGTATTTCCACTGCTGTCTGTTTCCTGGGTATTGTTAGCAATGGTCAATGGGGAGAGACATTTCAGTGGTCAAGCCCTCCATTCCTGAATTCTCCTCCCTTTCCCCCCAGATCGTCATGCAGCGCCTGGCAGACATGGTGCCCATGCTGATCCGCTTCTTCATGCTGAAGCAGTCGGCGAAAATGCTGTGCCACGAGATGCTGAAGCTGTTGGATGGTGGGAACGTGAATGAGATCTTGAAGGAGGAATCGGAGGTCAGCCGCCAGAGGGCGGAGCTGCAGAACCGCATAGATCGGCTTGGCAATGCTCAGGAGAAGCTCAACAACTTCTTCTGATGGGAAAATCTCCACGCTTGTTCATTATAAACACAAAAATCCCAGAATCTGTTCTTTCTGGGACAATCAACATATAAACCTGAGCCATATGACAGAATCTCCCATCAGCAAACTTGACTTGACTTGACTTGACTAGGCCTACCATGTACCTTTGAAAAATCATTATCATTGCCTAAAGTTTATCTTCTGTATTCTAACTCGAAAATGGATTTGCTTTCTATGAACACTGAGGGGCGCTGGAGCCAAATTAATAATTTGCTGATCTGTTGCATAAAAGCTGCGAAATCAGTTAATACAGAATAACACGTTAATATTATGTTTATATTATTCTTTCATTTATTGGCTCCTGTGTTAAATACTATGCCTTGCAATAATAAATAAATAAATAAATAAATAAATAAAACTAATCATAATTAGCAGTGGTATGGCTGGTTTGTGATATTTGTGTAATAGCCTGACTATCCAAGGAAAAATGAAAAGATTTTCATAAAATAAACATATCGATAACGTGTCAGGGGTCAGTTCTGCAGTATTGATACAATGCAATATTATCACATAAGTGTCTAGTAATTAAATAAATGTAAATGCGATAAATGTAACTACATTTGGGGTGGGGTTCTAACCTGAGAATTGTACAGCAAGTTTTACAAAATTTTTTTCTTTGGACAGAATGATTTACCTGTACTGCTAAGAAAATAAACTAACTTCTTACCAGTTGCATTTGCGCCCACCTTAGTCGAATCCCAGTCAAAACCATGTCCAACAGGTGGCAGGTACGAGTCCCAGACTGAATACAGAACAACACAAATTCAAATGTAAACTGAAATCAAGAACCATAAATTGATGACTAAACAGACAGTGCAATTTTTTTACATTTAATACATTTTTTACTTAAAAAAAAATAATTGCCCCGCAGCCCTGAGTAGGATAAGCAGTTACAAAAGATGGATGGATGAATGTAAAATAGAGGGCACATGGGCATTTTCATATTTCATGTTTGAACTATTTATGAACATGACTATTATACTCAAACCTGGAAAGACAAATTATTATTGATTATGGAATGTACTTGGGATAGAAGTGTCTGTCAGTCAAACAAACTGACTTAAAAGCCTATCTGCTCACATTAAAGACAAATTTGGAACTCAAATTCAAGAACTGTTATAAAAGAACATAAAAACAGAACATCCAATACAGTGGAAGGACTAGGAAAGACTTTTAGTGTCGGTTGGGATGTGCTGTATTATTCAGAACACTTTGATTTTCAGCAGCAGAAACTACCCCACTACCTGCATTGTATTGGTGTAAAATGGGCAGAGGTGGTTTAATTAACATCACTGCTTGAACTGCCCACTTGACCCAAAGGTGCCATTCCGGAATCCTGGTCATTCGAGCTAACAGCAGCTGTAATTGAATTGCAGGCTGCAGGCTTTGACTTTGGAACCATAAATGGTGTTTATAGCTGTGTATATTACAATCCAGTACGCAATCTGTCTAACCAGGTGACTTATAATAATTTATAATAAGTGCTGATAGCAATGTTACCAAGCTGTCAGATGTTAAATTCTGTTATATCGGGCATGATAGCTAACAGTTACAGTAGCTAGCTAATTATTTATCATGAACAATGCTGATCATCTGCTCCACAGTGTGGTGGCTGATCAGAGGAGCACTTTTAGCTATAGGCTGACTAG
>JAODKN010000001.1:42539511-42550792 GCA_026774425.1 Petrocephalus zakoni | reverse complement strand
TTTTGCTGTGTGTGCTCTGATGGCCCATCAAGGAGGCGTGCATGGGGTGAGAGGGGTTGTCCATGATACCGAGAAGCATGCGAACAGCATGCAAATGTAGGGATGAAGAGTCTGCCCTTCCACAGTGCCGGAGCCTGCCAAACCCCAGATACCTTTGCCTTTGTTAAATGCTGCACACAAGTGGCTGTATGCCTGTCATCTCAAGATAAACTGTAGATCGGCTCCATTTGTGTATCAGTCACCTCTCCTTATAGGTCACAGACTGTCTGACAGCCGTCAAATCCATCAACCGGACTGATGCCATAACCCTGCTCTCTACGTTTTCTGTAAGATGTCTGTTTTGTAATATTATACTTGTATTATTGAACATGGGTATTTTAACCACGTCAGTGTAAGGAGACAGTGCAATACCCAGATTCCCTGTCCAGCTCTTTTTCCACTGAATGTGGAGTCAAGTCACTGCAAGACGGCTGACTTCTCAGAGGATGGGCTTGATTTTTGGTTCTTTTACACCTGTAGTCTTTGGAGGGGGTAATGCATGCTTCAAAAGAGGACCTTGCACTCTGCCCTGGCCTGGGACCTCAGAAGGTGAGAGAACCATCTAGGAGAAAAACAATTTGTACTGGGGTTGTTCTATGAAGCTGGATTTCCTGCTTAGCTGGGTAACTTGTTGAATTTAAGTTAGTTTGGGCTAAATTAACTATCTTCATTCACTTACATTTAGCCCAGACTACCTAAAATCTTACAAGTTATCCAGCTGAGCAAGAAATCCTGCTTTGAGTACTGCTGGTCTGAGGTCTCATGCAGCAAACTGTGTGCTGCAGGGTATCTCTGTAGATTAAATGTCAGTGATGTGTGTTTTTTTCTTGTCTCGTACAGCTGTTTCTGCTGCATGCATGTTGCAGTATTTTCTTTAGCTTTGCCATCTGAGATGGTAACCTGTGCAACTTGGTGTGTGCAACATTTTCATGTGTTGCAGGCTCGCCGTCTCTATGACATCCTGCACCAGCCTTTCCTCAAGAGCAAGAGAAAAGCTGAGACATAGTACCTACTGGACCTCTCTCCTCCCTGACACAGCCCTGGGCACTGAAGGCTGAGCAAACTATTCCTCACATGCTGGGTTTGGTGTGGACAGACTGCGACTAAGCATGGACTCCATCTCAGGAAAGGAACTTTTTAATCAGCATTACATGACCAAAATATTTTTCAGTAAAGTCTTGTCAATTTAAGCAGTCTTGTTGTTCTTCGGAAGGAAAAACATTATTCCTGCAGAAACATTTTGCCTCAGTGTAGTTTAAACCCATGTCTTCTGAGGTAGCAGCAGATAGCAGCCATTTTGGTCATCAGCACATCATCAAATTAAACAGAAGATTCAGAGGATAAAAATGGCAAATTTAATAAAAATCTCTCTATAGGAAACAAATTAGAACAGCTAACGCCCCAACAATGATCAGGAAAGGGGTCCTATTCAAACTTCCCCAGTTACCCGGTCTTTTAATACAACCACCAAATTTAATCAGAGTACCCCTACCTGTACAACATACTATTTGGAATATCAGAAAGTAAGTACTATGATTTTTTTTGAGTGGGTGGTTGAGTCCGTTGGCTTTGTCTCTGGCCAGTTGAATAGATATTCCGTCCCGAACAAGGAGCACTTACGGAAGGCAAGACAGATCCGGGCAGAAGATTGATCTGAAGATCTGCGACAGCACGCTTATCTCCCATGATGGTCGTCTCTTCATATGCATTATCGCTAGAGTATTTAATACAGTAAAATTAATCAAATCCAACACCCGAGTTCCATTTCTCATTGTAGGCCCTTTTGTGAAGTGCCTGTGTCCCAAAACAGTCCCTTCACATTCACCAGGCTAACAGCAGGGAAATGCTGTCCATGCCGTCCAAAAGGGACGGGACCAGCGCCATGTGGTGCTCAGTCATAGTGGAGACTTTTGAAGTTGAAGCGCTTCCGGTCTGTGAAACCAGTCATCTGGATAGGTGCCGAAATGAAAGAAAGTCAATTATCCAGTTAAAGAGAAATGTTTAAAATGAATAAAGTCAGTGTACCACAAATAAGCTGCAGTACTTAGAAGAACTCACCTGATTAGGCTCCTTTGTAAAATATCTTTTCTCTATAACCTGTAAATGAGGTAAACACAAACTCAATGAGGCTGCGTGTTTAGCACACAGTTCTTATCCCATTATGTTTTTTTCAGGCTGATCCATGGTTAGTTACAATTCAGACTGGTTCTCTGAGCTCCTCTAGTGCTGATAACCAGACGGCTACCTTGTCAAAGAACCTGCTTAGCTTGACTGCGTTGGATGAGCCTGCTGCCAGATACCTTGGATTAGTGCAGTCCTAGAAAGACACTGGGAGTTAATGGCCTGGTTTAATTAAACCTGATGCAGTTAACCGGGTAGGCATCTACAAATAAACGGCAAAATTCATACCAGGTTTATTTCCTCAGCATTAAAGTCTTCTGACAGGAAGGCCGTCCTCGCCAAGACATCAATACGTTTGTTTTCAGGAATTTGGTCAAATTTGGTCCCTATCATAAGCAAAGGCACTGGGTTCTCTGCCAACTTCTCTCTATCATAATCTCTGCAGTAAGAGAGGACAAGCAGAGTAGTTTCCAGAGGAGAAAGGGAACGTGAGATAAAGCAGCAGATAAAACCGAACACATACCCATTTGTGACTATGACTCCAGTTGGAGATGAGTCCTTATTCAGAGCTTCCAGTGACCATCTGTATAAATTTTGTGAGGACTTTTTGTTGGTCAGGTCATGCACTAAAATGATACCTGTGATGACAGAAACACATTTGTACTGTGTATTGAGTTTTAAGGTTCTGTACCGTGGCGCTTAGGGACCCATATTCTCTTTACCGTTGACAGAACTGTAAAAAACAGCTCTAGTACTTTTCACACTGCTGGCGCTGCCCACCGATCCGCCAACATCCCATAATTCAATGTAGTAGGTTTTCTCCTCCGGGGTCCCCTCTTTGTAGTCATGGACCTGTGAAGTTTATGAGGTTCTAGATCTACTACTAATAGTAACATTTTCATTGAAACATCGGAGTGTGTGTTCAGTTGTGCATAATAATTCAAGCAGTCTCTTACACGCACGTCCACGGAACAGCCCACTGTCCACGAAGGATTTCCCAGCACCTGATTCTGACACAGCAAATGAACCAGCGACGACTTCCCGACACCTGCAAAGCCCCATTACCGATCAGAGCGGCTACACGGCCATTACAAAACAGTAAGAACATGTTTGTTCACTTTAGGTGATATTTCAAGGATATACATTTATTACCAGTGAAAACTCAGCAGAGATGTAAACTCACTGATGCAGGGTTTCCAACTTTGGTCAGCTGCCTAGAGTGATATTTTCAATTCGAGACAAGTTTGAACACGCATTTACATGTATGTAACAGTTTTATTATATTGTAAATAGTCTGTAGGGTTTGCAAACTACCCCAGTGCTGCTGATGTAGCTAATTTTAGGGTGATAATGAAATAATATAGATTTTCCTTGTGTGAGCGTCACGCCAGATGCGTGTGAGTTGGCATACCTGCTGACGTTATGAAACACAATTACATACAGATGAGCAACAAACGAGGTTTCAGAACGGCTACGCAGATAATTACATTAGTTTTGGCATTCATACTGTACTGAACTAGATCGTATTAGTATTTCTAAATGTCCTTCCAAAGCTTTTGTATGCATCCTAATTATAAAATACACTCACCCGAATCTCCCAAAACAAGTACCTTGATCCTGTCAAGCGACGCCATGTTTCCACACGCCTACCGACACTGACCCGGAAGTAGATCCGCATCCAGCCCACCTTTTCGCCCTTTAACCCCGAATATTTACTACTTTGTTCTCACTCTCCCTTAAAGTTGTGACTCATTCTAGTACCCCCGCCTTTCGGAATCCAGTAGCAGCAAGCAGCGTTAACACTGCTCTAACCGTTAAAATTACAAGAAAGATGGAAAGGAGGCTGAATATACAGGATCTTTATCCCATGCGTCACAGTTTCGAACCGTCCTACCTCCCCATTGGATTGTCGAAATGTCAATTTACTGGGACTGGCCTGTGATTGGTGTTTCCGGGGTAATGGATTACCGGAAGTCTCAGAAGACATTTCCTGTGGTTTGCAGGCCCTGCCGAGGCTTAGGGGAAGCGTGGGCGCCAGAATGAGTGTCGCGGCGTGAGCTGCCGAGGAAACAGGCGAGTACGAGCTTCTGCCGGCCGGGTGGCCCTGGTACTCTGTAGAGGTCTGTCCGATGTGTTCAGACACCACTTGCACGCCCCTCCGTGTCCCTTTAAATTCGCCGCTGCTGTGTTGCAAACTCTGTTTACCAGGCGCACTGTTTAGTCTGTGTGCCTATCTGCGCGGTGATGGTGGACGACCGAGGGGCAGCGGCTGCGGCATCAGCACTAGCAGTCACAGTGCAGAAAGCTGGTTAACAGGATGTTAGCGTGACTGTATGTGGATGGGGAAGAACCCGTGCCGGTTTGCATGACCGCACCGCCAATCTTTTGAAACTTCACCGTTTAAATGTCCGTCTTCAGCAGTCTTTGATCTAAAACCCAAGGCCTGTGTGCCTAACCAGGCAGTGCTCTATGGAAAATTCATGTTGGTACCACAGACATGTGATGCCTTAGATCAGGGGTGGGGAACCTGATCCATGGAGGGCTGGTGTGGGTGTGGGTGCGGGTTTTTGGGATGATCTTTCAATCAGCCATTAAGAGTGGGTCCTCAGGGCTGGAGCTGGGAACCAGTGCTTTATTACTGGCTGATTGAGAAGTCATCCCAAAAACCCGCACCCACACCAGCCCTCCATGGATCAGGTTCCCCACCCCTGACTTAGAAGCCCCATACTGAAGGGGTGTGTGCAGCAGAGTGACAGAGTGTTGTGCCCCTCATGCAGGTCTCCGAGAAGAACCCAGTAGAGTGTCTGTTCCTCTGACCGCCCCCCGCCTGGCTGCGGGGCTGCTCAGGCCAAAGCATGACGGAACCGGAGCTGCTCACGGAGGTGCCGGCAGCACTGAAGAGGCTCGCCAAGCAGGTGGTGCGCGGCTTCTACGGGGTGGAGCACGCCCTGGCCCTGGACATCCTGATCCGCAACCCGTGCGTGCGGGAAGACGACATGCTGGAGCTGCTGAAGTTCGACCGGAAGCAGCTGCGCTCGGTGCTCAACACGCTGAAGGGCGACAAGTTCGTCAAGTGCCGCATGCGGGTGGAGACGGCCGCCGACGGCAAGGCCACCCGCCATAACTACTACTTCATCAACTACCGGGCGCTGGTCAACGTGGTGAAGTACAAGCTGGACCATATGCGGCGGCGCATCGAGACGGACGAGCGCGACTCCACCAACCGCGCCTCCTTCCGCTGCCCCTGCTGCTTCAGCACCTTCACTGACCTAGAAGCCAACCAGCTTTTCGACCCCATGACAGGTGAGCGGCGCGTCCCTGGCTGGCTCGCCTCTCAGTCACGGCCGCGTGGCCCTACTGAGCTCCGAATTGGGGCCCCATCCACCTGCGACTGTGGTGGCAGACGGAACCAGCTATGAGTTCACAGCCCACTCTCAATTTCTGGTCATTTCCTGTCATGTCCCCTGTTAGCTTTGTAAGACAGACCTCACTGACAGAATTGTTTTGGTCTGTACTCACTTTTAGTCCACTTTTAGTCCAGAAGCCAGGATGGATCTTTTAAATCGGTCAGCGGGCTTAAGACACTATTGCAGTGGGACTGAGCTCCATTATTCACTGAATCAGGAGCCGAGTAACATTATCTATCTGTATGGGTTGTATAACTGCTTATGTACCCATTGGTGGTGATGGCACAGTGTCACAAACAGTGGATGTCATTCCCCATTATATTGTTATATGTAAAACAACATTCATTTGAGCTTCTTCTAACAGTAATTTTAGCACAATATTGTAAAGCCTTAAAGCCATGAAATTTTCCCTATTTTAGAATTTAAAGCAGAGCTGAGGTCGTGAACCCCATTGCTGTAATACCAGTGCTAGACACCAGGTGGCAGCAGACCGTTGACTTGTATGCTACGTTGCAACAGAGGCTACATAGTGAAAGGATAAAATGCCTTGCGAAGTGAAGGCTGTATTTTCCTGTAACAAAAAAGACTTAAAAAGTGATAAAGGCATAAGGGAATAAATGAAAACGGGATAAAAAAATACATGTTTACATGATGTTAGATGAGAGTTAATTTGTTCCTGAAATGTACTCATCAGTTTCACCAAATTAGTTTTTTTTTCATAAGCTTAAGTTTGCAGGGTCATGATGCCCCTGAGCCATGTCTGATGTGCAGAAAGCATCTGGGGTCATGATGACTGACTCAGGACAGTTGGACCACAGCCAACTTAATCAGTGACTTCGTAATGAAATGATCTGTGCTCTGTGCCGGATAATACTGCCAGAGGAACTCAGTCTGCTGGCCGCATGCCAGCCCCATTTAGACCTCCTTGTCTGTGGAATTTTGGTTGGGTGCTGCTTGGTTTGGGTGGTATTGTGGCAATGCAGTGTACTGTGCTATTTAGACAATACTGTGGCATTTTGAAATCAATGATTAGGCTAATTTATTGTTCGGTGAATATCACGTGGGTTAGCGTGCCCCTCCGTGGACACCACGGACAGCTGGCATCCAAGGCAAGGCTTCGGGTTAATTTGTAAGCAAGATAAGGTCAGATCGTCAGTCAAGTGGTTGATTGAAAACCTGTGCATCGATCAGCTTGATGTGTCAGAGTGTGGAGTCCTGTCCTGCCCAGGTCCATGTCTGCGGTGTCTCTAATGCAATGTAGCTGTTTTTTTCCCGGGTCCCATGGGGGCCAGTGTGTGGCTCAGTGGGTTAGCTGCTGTGTCTGTGATTGGAAGGTCGCCAGTTCAGAACCCTGGGTTAGCAAAATGATTTCTCCATTGAGCCATTTAGCAAAGCTCTTAACTTCCAATTTCTCCTGGGACTGTCTGACCCTGCTTTCGCAAATCTATGTACCTCACTTTGAATAAAGGCCTCTGCTAAATCAATGCTCATTCTTAGTGTCTAAGCATCCTGCTCAGATCCCTTGCAGATCTTTTGAGAAGGCCGTGAGGATGAGGATGAAGCTCAGGATCAAGTAATTCAAGGAGACTGTTCTGGCTGATTTGAATTCAGTTCCCTGCGTATGTGTGCTTACACTGTGGCACTGCTACATCAGGTGTTACGCAAGATGAGGGCATGTATATTGTTTGTGTGTTTTGGAGTGGAGCAGGGATGGTCTAATTGGCTTATTAGGCACCTGATTTTATCTGGGTTTTTGTTTCTTTGGTCTGTCTTTACGCTGCAGTTCTCAAAAGCCTCTCTGGAATCAGAGTGGCGTGTTTTAACTTCAGCTTGTTTGTAGTCCATATTTCCTTAATCTTTTCCTCTGTGTGTTCAAAGGCCAGTGTGATTTGCTCTCCGACGGGGAGATGGATGGCTTTATTTAAAATAAGAGTTCTTTTGAAGCCCCACTGCGGAGAAGAATTAGCGTCTGGCGTCGGGTGAAATGAAGGATTGTTTATGTGCCGTGATTCACCGCGACGGGCTGAAGGGCTTCTCGGTGAAGCGTTCTTACATCGAAAAGTACTTTAACTTCTCCATTAGAGAGGGTTTGATCGGGGTGGGGAGTCTGCTATGGCTCCCAGGCCTGTGACCTTTGTGATTCCTCAAGTTGTTGAGCTGCTGACCAGTTCTTCTCCTAACCCCCCCCCCAAAGGCACGTTCCGCTGTACCTTCTGCCAGACCGAGGTAGAGGAGGACGAGTCGGCCGTGCCGAAGAAGGATGCCCGCACACTGGTGGCGCGCTTCAATGAGCAGATCGAGCCCATTTATGCGCTGTTGAGGGAAACCGAGGACGTCAACCTGTCACACGAGTTGCTGGAGCCGGAGCCCACCGACATTCCTGAGCTGAGGCACGTCGGCGACTCTGGCGCCCCCTGCTGACCTCCCGTATGCATTAACTTTACGCAGTAATAATTCTTACCATCTCCCTCTGTCTCTTTACAGCCGCGGGCGGGCAGCACAGGCGGCAGCCAGTGCAGCCGGGGCCATGCGGCCCGGCGGACCTCACCGGGAGGCCTGGTCCTCCAAGGGCTCTGCTTACGCGGACCTGTACACGCAGAACGTGGTGATCAGCATGGACGAGCGCGAGGAGCAGCAGCGTCCGGCGGCTGACGCCAAGGCGCGGCCCGTGTGGCTGACGGAGAGCACCGTGCAGGGGGCCTACAGCGAGCCCGACGGCCCGCAGACCCGTAAGGCGCTCCCCCTCCCGGGTCTGCTCACGTGCGGCCCGACGCCACGGCTGACTCTCTCGCTCTCCTATTGTTGCAGAAGCTGAGGATGCCGCCGGGCTCCAGGCGGGCCGAACAGCGGGTCGGGAGCCCCAGCTGGAAGAGAACGAGGTGATGCGAGCCCTGCTGATCCACGAGAAGCGGGCCGGGTCGGGGGCGGCGCCGGGGGGCGGCCCCCGGGCCCCAACCAACGCCAGCGATTCGGAGAGCGACACCAGCGAGTCGGACGAGGAGTCTCCCCCGCGCCCTGCACCCCTCCCCGCCACCCGGGGCCTGGCTGAGGAAGACGACGAGGAGGAAGACGAGGACTTTGAAGAGGTGGGGGAGGAGGAGCCCATGGTCCTGGTGGGGGGGAGGCCCTTCTCCTACCGTGAAGTCAGCCAGCGTCCTGAGCTGGTGGAGCAGATGACTGCGCAGGAGAAGGAAGCCTACATAGAAATGGGCCAAAACATCTTCCAAGACATGTTCTTCTGAGCTCCTGAACACGTTGGGTGCCCCCCTATCTACTTCCTCTGTGAAGGCTGATGTTTTTTGGCAAGTGTCTCTCCAAACTTAATGAATAAGGTCTTACTCATGAGCGAATTAAAGAGGCTTGTCTTCCTCTAACCGGACAGACTCTCACTAAGGCAGACGGCAGAGGTGCCAAATTGACCAATAACATACTCTTATCCTTTCTTCACACACTTTACACTCCAGGCAGCCTGTAGCAGCTTGTCAACCTCCATCTCCTAATGGTTGCTTTGGTCTTCTGGAATTACCAGTACATTGCCATTATCCTGTTTGATGACCTGGAGTTCCTCCTGAACCAGGACCTGTGGTGCAAGTAACACTGTCTTCCTGCCAGGACAGGTCCCCTTTCCGTGTGCTTAGGCCACTCCCCCACCATTTTCCTGCATCCCCGGACGTGCAGTTTCGAGTAACTTGGTGGTTCTGCGCTGTCAGGCGAGTCCCATGATGGCAGCAGTGACTCCAGAGTAGCGTAGGTCGGAAGAGCCTTTCCCTCTCATTTACAGAGAAGTGGGTCTTTCTCTCTGTCACCTTCTTCCCTTTTTTGGATAGTTTAATTGATTTAGTTTTTATAATTGCTCACTTGTTTTACTTTGTTTTAAGTTTGGTGGACCTTGGTTGAGTGAAGCAGATCTTACGAGAAATAAAACCGTTTGATAAAAACTTTCAAGCTGGGGGAGGTTTTCTCTGTTATGTGTCTGAATGTTTTCGTGTCTGCCGGGGGTCAGTTCACGTCTGCTGGGATGCTTTCAGAGTCCAGCACACTTCAGGTAATCGCTTTTTACTGATAGAGGAATCCACACACTGTTCCATACAATACTTTTTTTGACTTGATTTTCCTGCCATCAGACAGTTTGCCGGACTCATTCCTCTCTAGCACAGGCCGTTTTCCATCTCCGCACGTTGACTGACGGGATGTGAAGGTGGTTTGCTGGGGGCGGGGCCCTCAGGGGTGTAATTGGCACGTGGGCTCATTTCGCGGGCCGTGATTGATCTGAGAAGGGCGTCGGGGGGGCCACCTCAGTGCTCTCTCCTTAGCCACGACCCCCGCCTTACCAACGGACGCGAGTGCACGGCGTGGGGCCTGAGTGGGCCGGGAAGCTGAAGAAGGAATAATTTAACAGGGGAGGCATTAAAAAGCGGCCCCCACGGTGAGGCACGGATGCTGAGGGGGGTCTGGACTGTGGGTCCCTGGATCTGGCCTAATTAGCCTGGCCCAGGGGGCCTTGGACACCCACAGCAACAGTTTATCAAGTAAGCTTTCCATTTGTGTGGTCTGCTGTGGTCTAGACCCTGTGCTCTCTCTGTAAATGCTGCTCAGAGATCCACCGCATGTGCTGATCTTTGCCCAGACCTGCAAGCTGGGTTTTTGACCGTGAGGCAAAAATGGCTTGCAATTTGTGCCCTTCTGCAAATGCAGCACTAAGGCTACAGATCCTGGCTTTGGCATCCAGCCTGTGTCTGCGCAGGTCAGTACCGGAGTCATAGCTTAGCAGTGGTGCTTACCTGCACAAGCTACTATATGAAATTGAGGAGCAGACATGAGGACACGATGGAAACCAAGGTGCTGAAGCTCATTGGACTCGGGGGTTGTCTGTCAGGAGAAGTCATTCTCTGATTGGCTGCATCTGGGCTGTATTGCAGTTAATGGGGTCCCGGTCTTTCAGAAGAGACAACCTCAAACACAGCACAGAACGGAGGCCGGAATAGTCTGGCTTCACCTCTTGGAGCTTTGCAGCATCTGCTGTCAGGTGCTTGTCGCTTTTACCCCTCCCTCTGTCTGCCTCTCCTTCTGTTCTCAGCCCCTGGGCACCCAGCCGGGTTAATGACTGTCAATCAAGCGTTGGATTTCAAAGTGTGACCTTCAGAACCCCTCCCCTTCGGTGGTGGTTGTGGGGGCGGGGCAGCCTGTGGGCGGTGCTGAGTTGGCTGGCCATCAGCCAATGACGTGATTGGCAGGAACACACTTGTCCGGGTAGGCTTTGCACGTCTACCTGCTGTGTGATTTCACCGGGGACATATCGAGAAAATGGCCTTATTTTATTTTTCTGGCTCTATACGAGTGAAATCCGATTAGATTTGGACAGCAATCATTTCTGCTGGCGAACCGGCAAAGAATACCACTCTCATTTAAGCTTTCCCTGCTGATCAGCACCACTGATCATCCTTTTGAAGGGGCTGGATATGTGTGCGTGTTTGAGACCCAGGCTTCTCCTCTCACATCTAAACACCAGCCAGCACGTGCTTGTCCTCTGGCTCATTCTGCGTGACCAGATCACAGCTGTAGCAAGTGAAGCTAATTAGGGAGCAGTAGGACCTGAATGAAGGAGTGGCGGCCCCGTCCAGGCCTCCTGCTAAATAATGCTCCCTCCAAGCTCCCTGTCAGACAGTCCACATTTTCGCACCCTCCCAATAGCTGGGCAGATTGGGAAACAGTCT